>CM035414.1:35991823-36081823 GCA_020310875.1 Ceratopteris richardii | reverse complement strand
TTTTAATTGTTTATGACCACCTTCAAGATCAGGAGCTTCTGAAGAAGGTTGTCAAATCTTTTGATGGTTGCAACAATATTTAAATCTTATGTATTGAACATGATATAGAAATCAATGGCTTCTAGAGGAGTTATACAATATCCTTATATTTACAAAAAAGAAATAAAGTGAAGTTTTTTCAAAAGAGTACTATACAAGATTAGAAGGATTGTAAAGAAGTTTTCACAATGTCTTGATTATTTACTCATCTTGAGGGTTGAGTGTCTAGTGTGATATCAATTACATCTGATCCTATCCCTTAGCATTCTTTCATGACAGGAATGAGACAAGATTGTCGCCCATTCTTTAGCTAAGTGATTTCAACTCCTCCCAACTGAAGTGGTGTGATTGCGATGCACCACGGTGGATTCCCCTTTGCAAGAGTTCCACATTGATGCCCTCATGGTAGAAAATTGAGTTTTGGATGACCAATAAGATGTTGATATATTTAGGTAGTGATGTGTGTGAACACACTAGGACCGTCGGGGCACTTTTTTCCCTCTTTAGGAGGTTTTTTTCCCCCGGCTTGTATATACGCCTATTGCCCTAATGGGCTATTTATCTTTGTACATTCTCTAGTAATACATTCAGTATTGTGTGTTGGTGCTCCAAGCTTCTTCTTCCTCTTGTGCTGTTCGCGTGCTTCCGCAGACGTCTAACTCCAACAATTGGTATCAGAGCAGGTCGTCGCTTCATCTAGGGCGCCGTCGACACTCCTCTGTTTGCAGTCTCAGAATTGCACGAATTTTGGTGAGCATACTCAGCGTGTTTCTGAGATCAAAACATCTTCGCTTTGTGGTGCCGAAATTGCGATCTGAGCTCGTTTCGGCCTCCAAACGCACTATCGCAGCGCTTGTGCAGGCTATTTCGTCTTTTTGTGCCAAAGGTATATACCTATTTCTGTTCGCCAGTATAAGCGTCTCGAAGTCTGCTACAGGTTTAGCAGAACTTGTTTGGGTAGTTCGTTCAACTTTTTGAGATACAATCAATTTTCTGCATCAAGGTATTTTAGTGACCGGCCATGGCTGAAAGCAGTGATGTATTCCGTATGTTGGCTGTTGAGGATAAGTTGGATGGTACCAACTACCCATTATGGGCTTATATGATGCGACATGTTTTGGTTGCAAAAGGATTGTGGAACATTGTGCAGGGTGTTGAAAGACGTCATGTTACACCTACTGCAAATACAGGTGCTGGAGCTCATGAAGATGGTGTCGAAGATGATATTCCGCAGATTCTTGTTCGTGCTGCTGTTTCTGTTGCACCTACTATAGAGCAGATCCGTTGGGATGGCAGAGATGCCCAGGCACATGCATTGATAGCTTTGTCTGTCAAACGTGCCATTATTCCTCATATTCGCTCTTGCAGAACAGCTAGGGATGCTTGGGATACGCTTACCACATTGTACCAAGCTAGGAATGAGGCTCGTGTTGCTTACCTCCGAAAACAGTTGGAGAGTGAGCACATGAATGAAGGTGATTCTATTGACAGTTTCCTAACGAAGATCAAAGATTTGAAGGAACAGTTGATTTCTGTTGATGAGGTTATACCAGATAGCTCACTTGTGCAGACCGTTCTGAATGGTCTTCCTGATTCATATCAGAGTTTTGCTTCTACTCTTTGGTTGATGATGAAAGGCAATCCGAATGCCTTATCATTTGAGGAGTTAGTTTTTGTTCTGTTGCAGGAAGATCAGTCCAGAGAGAACAGGTCCATTATGCGTGTTGCAGATCAAGCTTTCCTGGCTAGTCAGAAGGGCAAAGGAAAATGGAGCTCTTCTACTAGTAAGCAGAAATCTGCAAATGCTGCACATTCGAAGAACCAGGATAAAGATGAGAAGAAATCAGAAAAGAAGAAATTGTTTTGCAAGTACTATAAAGGGAATGATCATATCATAAAGAACTGTCCAAAACTGGCTCCAAAAGGGGCAAAGAAAAAGGAGGTTGGAATGGTTGTTGCAGAAGCCTCTACACCAAAAACAGAGTCTACTAATCTTGTGCAGGAAGAAGAATGGGCATTTACTACTGTTTGCAATTTTGACCCATCTTCTCATAAGCAGTGCATGTCTGCAGTGGACTCAGATGTTTGGTACTTTGACAGAGGGGCGACCAAACATATTACCTCGCAGCGTAGTTTCTTCTCTTCACTCGAGCCTGCCCCTACAGGGAATAGTGTCACATGCGCCAACAACTCCTCTTATCCTGTTATGGGAGTTGGTAAGATCATTCTGACTACTGCTGATGGTAGTTCTTTCACCTTGTCAAATGCTTTATTTGTGCTAGGGATCAAGAAGAATCTGTTATCAGTTTCTGCATTAGCCAAGATTGGCTTGGTTGTGAAATTTGTTGATGACAGGTGTACAATTCATGATCTATCAAATGGCGATGTGATTTTTGCTTCTGGCATTTTATGTCGTGGGATGTATAAGCTCATAGACTATGAAAGATTTGTGAATGATTTGGCATGTGCAGTTCATGATTCTCAGGCTATGTCAGATGCAAAGCTTTGGCATGCACACTTTTGTCATCTGAATTTTGCTAGTTTGCTACGCCTGCAGAAATCTGATATGGTGTCTTCTTTGCCCAAGCTTGAGGCACCTGGAAAACATGTATGTGAAGGCTGTATTTTGGGCAAAATGCAGCATTCCTCCTTTCCAAAAGATGGTTCAGTTCGGGCTACGTAGAAATTGCAGCTTGTACATAGTGATGTCTGTGGTCCTATGCAGACACCCTCTTTTGGGAATTACCTTTACTTCGTGACTTTCATTGATGATTTTTCCAGGCATGCATGGGTATATCCACTCAAAGCAAAGTCCGAAGTGTTCATGTGCTTTAAACAATTTTGGGTTTTGGCTGAAAATCTGTCAGCATGTAAAATGGGCACCCTCCATTCTGATCGAGGGGGGGAATATATGTCTTCTGATTTTAATGCATTTCTGGCTGAACGTGGGATAAAACACCAGTGTACAGTGCTATATACACCTCAACAGAATGGAGTTGTTGAACGAAAGAGCAGGTCACTCATGGAGATGGCGAGGTGCATGGTCAAGAGTCACGCTTTACCACATAGTTTCTGGCTTGAGGCTGTCATGTGTGCAGCATATGTACTGAACAGGTGTCCCACTAAAGCGCTACAGTCCATCACTCCATATGAGGCTTGGCATGACCGCAAGCCATCTGTTGCTCATCTGCGTGTTTTTGGTTGTTTGGCATATGCACTAGTGCCTGAACAACATCGCAAAAAATTGGACGATAAGGCAGTAAAATGTATTTTTGTTGGGTACAGTTCTGAAAGTAAAGGCTATCGTCTATATCATCCACAGACTAAACGCATTCTGGTTAACCGTGATGTTGTATTTGTGGAAGATGCTATTCAGCCATTGCTTTCATGTACTAAGGAGACATTTGTTAGCTCCAAAGACATGTATGATACTTTGATGCCTCTTTTTAAAGGTGGACAGTCTAGTGCTGGTCCTAATGAGGCAACTTCTCAGCCTTTCCAGGTTTCATATGATGATGCAGGTCATTCCATTTCTGATGCAGATTTACATGATGCACTTGTTGATGAGAGAGCTGATATTGAGCAGGCAAAAAATATGCCAAAATGGCTGGTGTAGACTTTGCGTGACAACAAATTAGATGCACCTTTGTCATATCGTACTCGTTCAGGCTCTCATAGTGCCTCTTTTGCATCAGATTGCTATGCTATGGCTGCGTCTAGTCTTTGTGATGAGAATGAGCTTGTTTCTTTTGATGAAGCACAGAATTCAAAAAATTGGATGGCTACTATGCAATCTGAATATGATGCTATAATGAAGAATGGTACATGGTCTTTATGTGACTTGCCTCCTGGCAAGAAGGCCATTGGCACTAAGTGGGTATACAAGCTGAAGCGTAAACCTGATGGTACAGTTGACAGGTATAAGGCTAGGCTTGTTGCAAAGGGTTATGCGCAGGAAAGAGGCATTGATTTTGATGAGACCTTTGCACTTACATGCCGTATGACTACTGTTCGGAGCATTTGTGCACTTGCAGCCCATCATGGTTGGAATGTACATCAGTTTGGACATTAAAACAGCATTTCTGAATGGTGACTTGCATGAAGAAGTGTATGTTTTTTAGCCCCGTGGCTTTGTGCAGAAAGGGCATGAAAACCAGGTGTGCAGGTTAAAGAAGGCATTATATGGTTTAAAGCAAGCACCACATGCTTGGTATGAGAAGATACATGCCTATCTGGTTGCACATGGTTTTGAGAACAGTCCAACTGAAAGCACCTTATATGTTAAGCGTGCTAATGATGTGCTTCTGATCATTGTTGTCTATGTTGACGACACGCTGCTCACTAGTCCTATTGAGAAGCACATTGCTGATTTCAAGGCTGATTTGCATGCCTCATTTGAGATGTCTGATTTGGGGCATTTGCATCACTATTTGGGCATTCGGTTTATGCAAGTTGATGGTGGAATGACTTTGTGTCAAACGAAATATATTGACACATTATTGCAGCGTTTTGGCCTTGAAGACTGTAAGCGTATTGCCACTCCTATGGAGACAGGTTTATGATTGAGTCTTCATGATGCTGGAGATGCATTTGATGCTGTTCTCTATCAGCAGGCTGTTGGATGCTTAATCTCCTTATGCATTACTCGGCCAGATATTCAGTTTGTTGTCTCACAGATGAGCAAGTTTATGCATTGCCCAGGAGTCACGCATTGGAAAGCGGTTAAGCGCATCTTTCGCTACTTGAGTGGTACTCGGCTACTTGGGTTGTTTTATCCCAAGGGGGGATCACTACCGCCAGATTTGCATGCTTTTTCTGACTCAGATTGGGCTGGTTGCTATGACACTCGTGTGTCCACTAGTGGTTTTTGCTTCATGCTTGGTAGCTCATGTATATCTTGGTTGAGCAAGAAGCAGCCTACTGTGGCCACTTCCAGTTGTGAGGCTGAGTATAGGGCAGCTTTCACAGCGACTGTTGAGTGTGTGTGGCTCAGATGCCTTATGGCTGATTTGGGTGTTGGCCAGTCTTCTGCCACCACCATCTTCACTGACAGTCAGAGCGCATTGGCAGTTGCGAGGAACCCTGTGTTCCATGCTCGCACTAAGCACATTGAGGTGCATTATCACTATGTCAGGGAGAGGTTCTCTGCTGGGGAGATCAGCTTGGCATATGTGCCCACGCAGGAGAACATTGCAGACCTTTTCACGAAGGCTCTTCCTAGGGAGAAGTTTGAAGCTTTCCGCAAAGCTTTGGGCTTACTTCCTTTTGTGGAGTGATTTCCACATAGCTTGGCACTTCCTTATACATGAGTGGCAGCTCCTTGTTCCTTGCATCACTTCCAGGGGGGATTTGTTGATATATTTAGGTAGTGATGTGTGTGAACACACTAGGACTGTCGGGACACTTTTTTCCCTCTTTAGGAGATTTTTTTCCCCCGGCTTGTATATACACCTATTTCCCTAATGGGCTATTTATGTTTGTACATTCTCTAGTAATACATTCAGTATTGTGTGTTGGTGCTCCAAGCTTCTTCTTCCTCCTTGTGCTATTCGCGTGCTTTCGCAGACGTCTAACTCCAACATAAGATGCTCCGCACAAACTTGGAGAATACTAAGACTTACGCAGTACACAGAGAGCACGAATTCAGCTTCCCTAACTTTTACAATTGCATTCCAGCATCGAGTCTGTGGCTGATCAAAGCGCTACATGTTTTACTAAAAAACATATACAAAAGTGTACGACAGCCATTTGGCCTTTCACATGGACACTAACAATAACACCAACCTACTCCCTATATTTTAATCTTTCAAACAAGGAATGAGTGCATTTCCTCTCAATGCATAGACAACTACTCACTATCACTAAACATACACATACACAGACTCATTATATTAATGAGTAACTACTCACTAAAGTGAACTAAGGCTCTCTTCAATAACTAGCTTCCCACATGCACTGATATGATCTTCTACAAACACCAACATAGACGTCCCTAATGCATGGATCCTTTTCTTTTTTGCTTCAACCTTATAGCGAATGAACGAAACGTTTCAAAAATATCTTTTTCTTTTCTCTTCTTTTCTTTTAAATTGAATTTCGAAAATACATAGACATATAGGCAAATGACTTTGACTTTATGTACATCTACTTGAGCTCCATTTTCAAAAGAATATGTCCGATGTATCTACCTTCTATTGAAAACAGATCATACTTGGATTCTTTTCGATAGAATTTTTGTCATAGAGTATGTGGAAGATTCTTTTTGATATTATTGTTGAGGTTTCAAAAGAACCTAGTCCTCTCTTTTCCAAAACATTTCTTTAAATCTACACAATAGCTATTTAAATTGGCATTCAATTTGTTTCAAGACTCTAGAGAAGACATACAAAATGCTCTTTATACTATCATAATTCATTTACATTCAACTAAGAGTAGCATGATGTATCCGTTGAATGTGCAAGCTTTCCCGATTGTATGCTGAAGACAAAGGGAGTATTTTTTTCTCAAAAGAAAGTTTTGGATTAGCCTACTCTTTCAAACTTTAATTAATAGAAGGAACAATTGTACAAGTGAACGGGCCTAGTACCCATGGGACCCCCAAAATCCCATAAAGCAGGGGTTAGAAGACATTACAAAGAAGTTTGATAACCCTTTCATCTCGCTCATGTGGGGCCCACTTGCTTTAAATCTTTTTGTTGTCAAGGAAAAACACTCTATGATGTCTAAAAGGAGGGGGCTTCTTACAATTGGAAATTAGTTTGCCTGAAAGAAAAAGAGATTTTTTGATGGACCATTCTTTATGAGGGTTACCAAATTTGGAGACTTGAAGACTCATATAACTCTCCTTGAATTAATATTGAACTCCATTCCTTTCATATTCTAAGGTATTCAATTGGTAACTTCTTCCTTATCCCTAACCCTCAAAGACATTCCTTTCCCAAGCTTACATTTGTGCACTTCATGTCCATTTGACACGGTTTAAATTTCTATATTTGACACGATTTTATTCCCTCATCTTTCATTATAATCTTACATCATAGATACACCATATTAATTAGTTGAAGGTGGATTGAATAGTTTTAATTGCTCCATTAATGAGTGGTTATGGAGATTATGGGTGGTAAACTCATCTCCTAACACTCAGACTTTCTAATCCTTCATAGATTTGTGTAATTTGGGAAAATCATGGCACACCAAATCCTTCAAAACCCAGATTGGAATCCATCAAACAAAAATTCTATGTTTTGTCATTACAATGCAACTTAATCTATAGAGTCAAACTTTTGGAGAAGAATATTAGAGTTTGAGGTCTGCAAAAGCACATGAACAACACAAGGAAGAGGAAGAAGCTTGGATGATAACACAATACAAAATATATTACCAAGCGAATGTACAAAGATAAGTAATTTGCTAGGGTTATAGGTATATATGCAAGCTAGCAGAAAAACGTGCCTCGACAGTCCTAAGTGTGTTCACACAAATCACTATTGAAATATATCAACAAATTCCCCTTGGGGGTGATGTGATGAATTGGTTCATTAATTTATGGTACATTTACTAGACCTAATAGTAGGTGTACTCTTTCAATTTTTACATGCACCCACTCATGATCATCTTATGGTAGGAAAAAAAGTGCTTAGATACATCAAGCACACTATCAACCAAGGTCTACTTTAATCTTATGATGATGATCCAAGTGTCAAAGGTTATAATGATGCTGATTAGATAGGTAGCAAAGATGATCAAAGGAGTACAACAGGTTATGTTTTCATGATAGGTACCAAAGTGATCTCATGGATCTCTAAGAAGGAATCCATGATTGCTCTTTCATCCAAAGAGGTTGAGTACAGAGGTTTAGCATTAGATACATGTGAGCTATTATGGCTTAAGAAGCTACTTAAGGACCTAGAAGTGGAAGTGGAGAAGTTCCTCTTTATGGAGATAACATTTCAAGCATCTACCTAGATAACAATCCCGTGTTTCATGCAAGGAGCAAGCACATAAAGGTTCATTACCACTATATTAGATAAAAGGTGATGGAAAAGGAGCTACATATAAGGTATGTGAATATTAACGTGCAGGTTATAAACACGATGACAAAGTTTCTTGAACGTACAAATCTTGGAGGATTGAAGGAAGCAATCAACATAAGAGACATAGGATGAAGCAATGAAGGAAAAGGACTTGAGCTTGAGGGGGAGTGTTGGAAGTTAAGTTGCATTTCAAGCTCAAGAGTGTGGGAACATACCCCAAATTTCACCTTCCACATCATCCAAAATCAAAGGAGGATGATTTCCACAAGTTTGAGGCATCAAATCATGCCTATAATGGAAAGATTATGATTAGAGAAGAAATAGGTCACCTCTTGATATGATTGGACCGAACCTTTTGACATGTATATACTTTTGATTGGTTAAAGAGGTTGGTATGTGACCTTTAAAGACTCTAATGAGTTGTATTATGACTTAAAGTTGTGGAAGTGTGTGCCCAATCTGCCCCCTTGCATAAGCACACCCCCTACTCTATCTCTCTAGATGATCTTGCCACACCCCCTAATATTTTAATCATTGTTTATCCTTCATTCTGAATCCATTTCTTATGATTTTTATCCTATTGGAAATAATATTGGTTCTAATATGAGTAGTATAAGTTTTGAGATTAGTGCTTGCACAAGTTAAGAGATTTCATTTTACACACTCTATCTCTCTAGATGATCTTGGTAGACCCCTTGATTTCATTTTTGCATAGATTTCATTTTACACACTCTATCTCCATAGATGATTTTGGCAGACCCCTTGATATTGTAATTGTTGTTTCTTCTTCATTCTAAATCCATTTCTTATGATTTTTGTCTTGTCCGAATGCTTATAAGTTCTAAGTTGAGTACTATAAGTCTTGTGATTAGTGATTATATAAGTTTAGAGAAATTTCTAGAACTGTGTCTGTGTAGTTAGTTAATACTCTATGAATAGATCAAGTAGTTTATTTTGATCCATATGGTTAACACATCATCTAGTGTTCAAATAGAATTTACTCTCATTTGAAAGCTCTCTAAGTCTAGTTTTAGCTACAAAGTTTCATTTTGTTAGTCTTTTTACATCATTCCACTTGGAATAGTTACCTTGCTAAGCTAATTAGATACCCCTAAAAGGAGTTTTTCCAATTCCTACTGTGCTGGTCATACTAAGCAAAAGATCCAGTAGGTGTCAAGACATAAATAGAAGGTTTTCTTGAGATCTTGAGATTCAAAGTTATCTGTTTTGATTCAATCTTTACACACATCATTTCAAAAGTACATAGGGTATTTTATTGTTTCATTGGAAAGCTAAGGAGGTCTACTTATCAATTCTAAAGCATCAGGGGGCTGGTACAAAGCAGGTTTTGGCAGTGCCTACTCAATCTCTTGGAGTGTCCATCCATCTTTCCCAACAGTGGTATCAGAGCAAACTAAGGTAAAATAGGAGATGGTTTTCCTTCATTTATAGATAAATTAGATAGGAACAACTATCAGGCATGGTCTCTAAGGATGAAGAACTACCTACAAGAAAGGAGTCTCTTTGGATACATCTCAGTTGATGAGGAATTGCCCTCATTCAAAACAAGACGATTGCCAACCAAGGAAGAACATGAAAAGCTCAACACATGGTGTGCAAAGGATGCATTAGCAAGGTCTTATTTACTCAACTCCATCTCTGATTTTCTTCTGCCAATATTAGGAACTGTAAGACACCCCAAGAAACTTGGGAAACTTTGTCATCTTATTTCTCTTCCAACACAAGGGCTAGAAAAAATCCGTTGTGGATTGAATTCACCACATTAAGGAAGCAACCTAAGCAAGTTGTTTCAGAGTTTGTGACCAAGATTAAAGATGTAGTAGATCAGTTAGCAAGCATAGGAGAAGAGACTGAAGAAGATCAGATTGTAAGGCAAGTGATCAATGGGATCAAAGCTGATGACAAATGGGAAAGCTTCACCATTGCCATGGACATGCAGATTCTAGAACTTACTACTCTCATGGGAAAATTGTTCACTCATGAAGCCAAGCTCAACAAGAATGGAGATACATCCAAAGGTAATAGTTCCTCTGCTCTATATACTGATAAAAAGTCTAAAGATAAAGGCAAGAATAAGAGGGTAGAAGATGAAGGCTCTACCTACTAAGCAAACTATGTAGGGAGAGGTAGATCATCAAGAGGAAGGGGCAGAGGAGGCAAGCAAGGTAGGGGGAGATCCTATAACTCCTCACCATGCAACATTTGTGGTTTATCAAATCATACTATAGATCAGTGTTTCCGGAATTACAAGAATAAGAGAGGAAGAGGATACCAAAGAGGTGGATACTCACAGTCAAGAGGTAGATTCAACCATCACCAAGGCTACAACAACAACTACAACAACAATTACAACAACAACTATAATGGCAACTACCAAGGAGGATTCAAATCCATAAAGGATTACAACAACTATATAGAAGAGCAAGATGACTCTCTTCTGATCATGGACATGACTTCAAAACTAGGTACAAATGATGACCACCTATTCTACATTGACTCAAGATGCTCAAATCATGTGGCTGGCAATGTAGCACTACTCTCTGATCTTGAGGAACCAAAAGGTAACCACCAAGTACAAACAGGTGATGACACCAAGCACTCAGTAGTTAAAGTTGGAAATGTTAAGACTTGTGAGGGAAATCAAAACTTATTGAGTAGGGTACTCTATGTACCAACCATTACCAAAAATTTGATGAGTATTGGACAGATTGTGGAGAAAGGTTTGCAGGTTAGATTCAACCAATTTGGAGCATTTGTGGAGGATCCTAAGCAGGGGTACAAGAGGATTGCTAAAGGAGAAAAATCAGGTAGACTTTTCACTTTTGAGCTAGAAGACACAAAGAATATTGCACTATATAGCTATAAAGATCAAACACTTTCAGAGCTTGAGATTTGGCACAAAAGATTAGGGCATGTAGGAGAAAGAACCTTGAAACAGATACGGAGGGATCAATGTGTTATTGGAATACCCAATGTTTCCAAACAACACATGATATATAAATGTAGTGCTTGTCAATTTGGGAAGTCTCATAGGTTACCCTTCTCAAGGAAAGGCTACATGCATGAGGACTACCTAGAACTTGTACACACAGATGTATGGGGACCAAGCAAAGACCCCTTAATCTCACGATCAAGGTACTATGTATCTTTTATTGATGATTATAGCAGGTGGACTGTATTGTACTTCATGAAGCACAAGGATGAAGTATTTAATTGCTTTAAAAAATATCTTGCACTAGTTGAAAATCAGACAGGAAAGAACTTGAAGAGACTAAGGTCAGATGGAGGAGGTGAGTACTTCTCCACTGAGTTTGAAAAATTCTTGCAAGACAGAGGTATTAAAAGAGAGATCACCACAAGGTATACTCCTGAACAGAATGGGGTAGCTGAGAGAAGAAATAGGTTGATTGTTGAGACAGCTAGGTCTATGTTGAATGAAAAAAAGTTACCTAACTATCTATGGGTAGAGAGTGTTTCTACTGCCACTTATCTCATAAACGGGTTACCATCTAAATCCCTTGATGGGATGACACCCTATGAAGCATGGCATGGGAAGAGACCCTCACTTGACCATTGCAGGATATTTGGATGTGTAGCATATGTACACATTCCTTCTCAGATAAGAGGTAAGCTAGACCCTAAGGCTGAGAAGTGCATCTTTATTGGATATGATCTAAATAAAAAAGGGTACTGGTTTTACAACCCTTCCAATAAGGGATTCATGGTTAGTAGAGATGTTGTCTTTGATGAAAATGATTCTTGGTATGAGAATGAATGCAGGAAGTTTAAACTACCCTATGACTTGGAAGAGGAGTTTCCAAGTCTTGCAAAGGAGGAACCTACTCAGAATGAAGACTCAACTTCAAATGATGAAGATGTTATCAACCTTGAAGAGTTCAAGGCATGGAAGTCCAAGGGTAAAATCAAAATGAAGAAGCTTGAAGATATACCTGAATCTTCAAATCAGTCAATCAGAAGATCACAAAGAGAGAGCAAAAAACCTATCAGATATGGGTATGATACATCTCTTGTTACTAAACACTCTATTTATCTTGCCAAAGATTTGTCAATTGAAGAACAAGGATCATATGAAGAAGCCATAACCAAGAAAGAATGGAAAGAAGCTATGGATGAGGAGATTGAAGCACTCAAGGAAAGTGACACATGGGAACTAGTACCAAAGAAGGACTCCATGAAGGTAATAGGATCCAGATGGATCTATAAACTCAAGAGAAATTCTGATGGGTCAATCAATAGGTATAAAGCCAGATTGGTAGCCAAAGGTTTTGCACAAACCCAAGGCATTGACTATGAAGAGACATTCTCTCCTGTGGCCAATATGCCAACCATCAGAGTGTTGGTAAGTGTGGCTGCTTCAAAAAATTGGAACATGTATCAATTGGATGTTAAGAATGCTTTCTTGAATGGATGGATTTCAGAGGAGGTATATATGTCACAACCTCCTGGCTATGAGGACCCTGAGAAGGTAACATATGTTTGAAAATTAAAAAAGGCTTTATATGGATTGAAGCAGACACCTAGGGCATGGAATTACAAGTTAACTACATACCTCCAAGACCAAGGTTTTGTCATGAGCAAGGTAGATACTTCTCTATTCATCAAGAGAAGTAATTCAGAGGTAATATACCTTTGTGTTTATGTTGATGACATCATACTTACAGGTAATGATGTGAATGGAATCAGACAAATCAAGAGCCAGATGATGAAGGAGTTCAAGATGAATGATCTTGGTCTACTAAAGTATTTTCTTGGACTTGAGTTAGTCTATACTAACTTTGGAATAGACATTACTCAGAAAAAGTACATATAGGATATGTTGAAGAAGTTTCACTTGCAGGATGCCAAAGTGGCAATTAATCCAATGGAGGTAAACCTAAAACTAAGTGCCCATGAAGGTGATGAAGTTAATGACACTACAGGTTATCAAAGTATGGTGGGTAGCTTGAATTATGCCACCTTAACAAGGATAGACATTGCATATGGAGTTAGTGTGCTAAGTCAGTTTATGCACAAGCCAAGGATACCTCACTTGGAGGCTGCTAAGAGAATCTTGAATTATCTCAAGGGTACACAAAATCATGGTTTGTATTTTCCTTACACTTTAGACATTGATATCAAGATCTATTCAGATGCAGATTGGGCAAGATGCAAGGATGACAGGAGGAGCACTTCTGGATACATTTCATTTGCAGGTGATAATCCAATATCATGGTCTTCAAAGAAGCAACCTACTGTTGCTTTGTCTTCTACAGAAGCAGAGTATAGAGGACTGGCTAATGCCACACAAGAAGCCATATGGCTCAAACTTTTTTATACAGAATTGGGTTTATATACTAGGTCACCAATGATCTTTGGAGATAATACAAGCTCACTTCACCTTGCAGCTAATCCTATCTATCATGCTACGACCAAACACATAGAGGTCCATCACCATTATGTGAGAGAGAAGTTGTTAAGCAAGGACATTCAACTAACCTATGTATCAACCAATATGCAGTGTGGAGATTTGTTGACTAAAGCTTTGGATGGAACCAAACTTTGCAGGTTCAAAGCAATGATTGGGTTGCAGGAAATACATGAAGATTGAAGATGAAGACCAAGCCAAAATGTTTGTCTCGAGGGGGAGATGTTGGTGTAATTCACAAGCCTACACATTTGGCTTGATGGATACATTGAGGTCCATACACATATGGAGAAGCATAGGAACTCATGCTAGTGATTAATTACCACTTTACCTCTTTGTAAAAGTCAAATTAACTTGGAATCTTTGTAAACACCTACCAAAAGGGATTCGTGGAAAAATGGTTAGCTTTGATTGATGGAATATCTCCTAGAATATAGAAGCTTGATCATAGGGAGCCAAAAGTTTGAATTTGAATTCAAACTTTTACTCAATCACTATAAAAGTGTTCATGGAAAAGTCGCGGGTAGAACTCATCACTCCCGAGCTTCTCATTACTGTTTCTGAGTGTGTGTGAGGCCTATACTCTAGCCCACACCTATCTACACCATTAAGCAATGACGTTCATGCCAATGGTATTGTATACAAGTGTTCATTAATACATACATTCTCATTGTTCATTTCTGAGTTCTCTGTCATACTACTTGAAAGTCTATCAACTTGTGGAGTGCATATCTCAGTCATTTCTCCACAAAATTGAAAGATCTAAAGCTTGTTGGAATCAACTCAAAGTTATCTACGTGCTATCAATATTTGAAGAGATTCTATTCAGCCATTTCAGAGAAAAGCGTGTCGAGGTGATCACTGGTCATTGTCTGCTACAGTCCTAAAAAATCAGGGGTAAAGTCTAATTTGCTAAAGTGCTTTCTCTGAGCATAGTTAGTCTTTTTACATCATTCCACTTGGAATAGTTAGCTTGCTAAGCTAATTAGATACCCCTAAAAGGAATGTTTCCAATTTCTACTGTGCCGGTCATACTGAGCAAAAGATCCAGCATGTGTCAAGACATAAATAGAAGGTTTTCTTGAGATCTTGAGATTCAAAGTTCTCCGTTTTGATTCAATCTTTACACACATCATTTCCAAAGTACATAGGGTATTTTATGGTGTCATTGGAAAGCTAAGGAGGTCTACTTATCAAGTCTAAAGCATCAGGGGCTGGTACAAAGCAGGTTTTGGCAGTACCTACTCAATCTCTTGGAGTGTCCATCCATCTTTCCCAACAATTGAGCATTCACCTAGTTGCTTCCACAATGGTCCCATTTCGTCTTTTTGCTACCCCATTGTCCTCAGGGGTATTTCTGGTAGTTATCTCTTCTTTACTTTCTTTCTTGAAATTTTGAATCAAACTCGTGTGACAAGTATTCTCCCCCTGCACTAGACCTTAGCCTCTTCAAGGTTTTACTTGTTTTATTCTCTACTAATGCTAAGTACTTTTTGAAACAAGCAACACTTCATCTTTATGCTTCATAAAATAAAGTATGGTCCATCTGCTACAATCATCAATCAAAGACACATAATACCTTGACCTTGAGATAGAGGGTTCCTTGCTTGTCCCCAAACATCAGTGTATACAAGCTCCAAGATGTCGGCATGTATGTAGCCCTTCTTTGTGAATGTTTTCTTGTGAGATTTGCTAAATTGAATGCACTGCATTTGTAAATCATATGTTTCTTTGAAATGTTAGGTATTCCAAGTGCACGTTGATCTCTACTGATTTTTCTTAAGGTCTCTCTCCCATGTGAGCCAACCTTTTATGCCAAACCTCTAACTTTGATAGGATTTGGACTTCATGTTTGTCCTTCCAAATATGAGAGTAGTGCTACATTCCCTGCTTCATGATTTGAACATACAAAATCAATATAGAATACATGACCATTTGACTTACCTCCTTTCCATTCCATGTTCGTGAGCAGAATGAACCCTCTTGTGACTGATCATTTGTGTAGTTATTGTAGTTTCTTATCCCTTTGTAGCCACCTTTATAGTTGTTATTGTCGTTGTTTTTTTGTTATTGTATCCATAAGTGTTCAGTGGTGAATGCTTCATGCTTGCCATTTGCTTTTATTCCATTGATTACTTGTGTGATTATTTGCTCCTCATATATGATCTCTCCAACGCTTCCTAATTGATCAACTATATCCTTAATCTTTGTGAGAAGTGAGTGACATTTTTCTTGGGCAGCTTCTTGAGAGATGTAAACTTCATCCATAGATCATTCTTCCTTGCCTTGATGCTTGAAGATAAGAATGCTTCCAAAGCATTCCAAGTCTCTTGTGAATGTTGGAGTTTGAGGTCTGTGGAAGCACACAAATAGCACAAGGAAGAAGAAGAAGAAGCTTGGAGCACAACACACAATACTAAATGTATTACTAAGTGATTGTACAGAGATAACTAACCCATTGGGGTTATAAGAGTATATACAAGTCGGGGGAAAAAAACCTCCTAAAGAGGGAAAAAAGTGCCTTGAAGTCCTAAGTGTGTTCACACACATCACTATCAAAATGTATTGACAAATCCCCCCTAGGAGTGATGTGATGAACAAGGATTTGACACTCATGTAAAATGAAGTACCAAGCTATGTGGAAAGAGATTGATCCACAAAAAGAAGTAAGCTCAAAGCTTTGTGAAAAGCTTCAAACTTCTCCTGAGGTAGAGCCTTTGTGAAAAGATATGCAATGTTATCCTACGTGGGCACATATGCCAAACTAATCTCTCTAGTAGAGAACCTCTCCCTCACATAATGATAATGCACTCAATGTGCTTTGTGTGATCATGGAACACAGGGTTCCTCACAACTACCAATGTGCTTTGACTATTAGTGAAGATGGTAGTGGCAGAAGATTGACCAACACCCAACTTAGCCAAAGGGTGTTTGAGCCACACACACTCAAAAATTGCTGTGTAAGTTGCCCTATACTCAACGTCACAACTAAAAGTGGCCATATTAGGTTTCTTCTTGCTCTAACAAGGTATGCATGAGATACCAAGCATGAAGCAACAACCACTAGTGGAAACATGTGTCATAAGAACTAACAAAGTCAGAGTCAAAAAAATCATGTAAATCTAGAAGTAGTGATCCACCCTTGGGATAAAACAATCCAAGTAGTCAGGTACCACTCAAGTAGTGAAAGATACATTTAATCGCCTTCCAATGCTTGACACCTCAGCAATGCATAAACATGCTTATTTGTGAGACAACAAACTAAATATTAGGCTGAGTTATACAAAAGTAAATGAAGCATCCAACAACTTGTTGATAGAGAACAATATCAAATGCATCTCCAACATCATGAAGACTCAACCATAAACTTGTTTCCATAGGAGTGGCAATAGGTTTGCAATCTTCAAGGCCAAAATGGTGTAATAATATGTCAATATATTTCCTTTGACACAAAGCTATTCCACCATCAACTTGCATAAATTGAATGCCTAAATAATGATGCAAATGCCCCAAAATATGACATCTCAAAAGAGGCATGCAAATCAACCTTAAAATCTGCAATATGCTTCTCATTAGGACCAATGAGTAGCATGCATCAACATAGAAAACAATAATTAAAAGCACATCATTTGCACGCTTAACATATGAGGTGCTATCAGTTGGATTGTTCTCAAAACCATGTGCAATCAAGTAGGCATGTATCTTCTCATACCAAGCACGTGGTGCTTGCTTCAAACCATATAATGCCATTTTCAACTTGCACACTTTTTTTTCATGCCCTTTCTACACAAAACCATCGAGCTGAGGAACATACACTTCTTCATGTAATTCATCATTCAACAATGCAGTTTTAATGTCCAACTGATGTACATTTCAACCATTATGGGCTGCAAGTGCATAGATGCTACGAACGGTAGTCGTTCAACATGTGCATGCAAAGGTCTCATCAAAATCAATGCCTCTTTCTTGAGCATAACCTTTTGCAACAAGCCAAGCTTTGTACCTAACAACTGCTCCATCATGTTTACGTTTCAACTTGTATACCCATTTAGTGCCAAATCACATAAGAATAGGTACCATTCTTCATAATAGCATCGTATTCTGATTGCATAACAACCATTCAATTTTCTGAATTTTGTGCTTCATCAAAAGAAACAAGATCATCCTCATCATAAAGACTAGAGACAGCCATAGCATAGCAATCTAATGCAAAAGAAGCACTATGAGATCCTGAATGAGCATGATATGATAGAGGTGCATCTAATTTTCTATGTTGCAAAGTCTACACTAGACATTTAGGCATAGTTTTTTCCTTCTCTATATCAGCCCTCTCATCAACAAGTGCATCATGTAAATCTGCATTAGAAATGGAATAATATACATCATCACGTAAAAATTTTAAAGGTTGAGAAAGTGCCCCATTTGGACCAGCACTTGACTATCCACCTGTAAAAAGAGGTAGCAAAGTGTCATACACATCTTTGGAGCTAATTGATGTCTCCTTAGTACATGAAAATAATGGATGAATTGCATCTTCCACAAAAACAATATCATGGCTAATCAAGCTATGTTTAGTTTGTGGATGATACAAATGATAACCTTTGCTTTCATAATTATACCAAAAAAAAACATTTCATTTCTTTATCATCCAATTTCTTGCATTGTTGTTCATGGACTAATGCATATGCCAAAAAACTAAAGACATGTAGATGAGAAATAGATGGCATGTGACCATGCCAAGCCTCATATGGAGTGACAGACTGCAATGCTTTGGTGGGACACTTGTTAAGTACATATGTTGCATGCATAACAACCTCAAGCTAGAGAGCTATGTGATAAATCCTGAGTTTTAAAAATACACTTCACCATTTCCATTAATGACCTATTCTTTCTTTCAGCAACTCCATTCTCTTATGGTGTATATGGCAATGTACACTGATGTTTTACCCCAAGTTCATCCAATAATGCATTAAAATCAGAAGACATGTATCCCCCCCTTGATCAGAATGGAGGGTGCCCATTTTGCATGCTGACATATTTTCAGCCAAAACCAAAAACAATTTGAAGCACATAAACACTTTGGACTTTGCTTTTAGTGCGTACACCCATGCATGCCAAGAAAAATCATCAATGAAATTCATGAAGTAAAGGTAGTTTCCAAAAGAATGTGTCTACATAAGTCCACATACATCACTCTCAACAAGCTGCAATTTTTGAGTAGCTTGAACTGAACCATCTTTTGGGAAATATAAATGATGCATTTTGCCCAAAATATATCCTTTAGAGACATGTTTACTCAAGTTTAGGCAAATAGGACACCATTTCAAATTTCTATAGGTGTAGCAACCTTTCATAATTCAGGTGACCAAAGCGTGCATGCCAAAGCTTTGCATCTCACATGGCCTGATAATCTTGAATTACACATGTTGAATCATTCATAGATTTTGCATAATCTATGAGCTTATATAGCCCACAACATAAAATGACAAAAGTAATAATAACATCTTCATTTGACAGATCATGGACTGTACATCTGTCCTCAACAAATTTCACAACCAAGCTGATCTTGGCTAATATTGAAACTGATAACATATTTTTCTTAATCCTTGACATAAATAAAGCTTGCAACAATGTAAACAAACTACCATCAATAGGAGTTAGAATGATCTGGCCAACTCCCATGATAGGATAAGAGGAGTTTTTAGTGCATGTAATAGTATTCCTTGTAGGGGTAGGCTCAATTGAAGTGAAGAAGTTATGCTGCAAGGAAATATGTTTGGTTGCCCCACTATCAAAGTGCCAAACATCTAAGTCTATTGCAGCCATACATTGCTCATGAGAAGATGGGTCATAATTGCAAATAGTAGTAAATGCCCATTCTTCATTCTGCACAAGATTAGTAGACTCTATTTTAGGTGTAGAGGCTTGTGCAACAACCATTCCAGCCTCTTTCTTCTTTGCCTCTTTTGTAGCAAGTTTTGGAAAACTCTTTATGAAATGATCATTTCCTTTACAGTATTTTTAAAACAATTTCTATTTTTCTTTCTTCTTCTTGTCTTTGTCATCCTTCTTTGATTGTGCAAAATTAGTTGATTTGTGCTTACTAGTAGATGAGATCCATTTACCTTTGCCTTTCTTACTAGCTAGCTTGATATACAACATGAATATTGGACCTATTCTACCTAGACTGATCTTCCTGCAACAAAATAGAGATTAACTTCTCAAATGTCAAGGCATTTGGATTTCCTTTCATAATCAATCCAAGAGTAGAAGCAAAAATCTGATATGAATATGGAAGACCATTCATAACAATATGCACAAGTGAACTCTCTGGCAAGACTTCATCAACAAAAATCAACTGCTCCTTCAAATCTTTGATCTTTGTCAAAAAATTATCCATGGAATCTCCTTCATTCATGTGCTCTCTCTCCAATTGTTTTCAGATCTAAGCAACATGAGCCTCATTTCTTGCCTGGCATAAAGTGGTAAGTGTATCTCAAACATCCTTAGCTATTTTGCAAGAGAGAATGTGAGGGATAATGACACGTTTGATAGACAAAGCTATCAATGCATGTGCCTTAGCATCTCTACCATCCCAATGAAGTTGCTATATAGTAGGTGCAAAAGGAACCGCAACAAAAAGTAGGTGTAGTAGGTTGTCTTTCAACACCCTCCACAATATTCCTCAATCCTTTTGCGACCAATACATGACACATCATATATGCCCACAATGGGTAATTGTTACCATATAACTTGTCCTCAATAGCCAACATGCATAATACATCACTGCTTTTAGCCATGTCTAGTGACTAAAATACACTGATGCAAAAAAATGATTGTATCTCAAAAATTTGAACAGAACTACCCTGTTGAGCTCCACTAAACCTGTAGTAGACTTTGAGGTGCTTATACTAGTGAACCAAAACTTGTATATATGTTTGGCACAAAAGGATGAAATTGCCTGCATAGGCACTGTGATAATGCATTCGGAGGCTAAAACAAGCTCATATCAAAATTTGGACACAACAAAGCAAAGATGTTTTGAACTCCTAATCACCTTGAGTATGCTCACGAAATTTCATGCAATTCTAAGAATGTGATCGGAGGGGTGTCAATGATTCCCTAGATGAAGCAACAACCTACTCTAATACCAACTATTGGAGTTTGGGGTCTACAAAAACACATGAACAACACAAGGAAGAAGAAGAAGCTTGGAGCATAACACACAATACTGAATGTATTACAAAGTGAATGTACAAAGACAAGTAATCCATTAGGGTTATAGGAGTATATACAAGCTAGGGGAAAAAAACCTTGTAAAGAGGGAAAGAAGGGCCCCGATGATCCTAAGTGTGTTCACACACATCACTAACAAAATATATCAACAGTGAAGTGCTAAAGATCCTTATATGTGGAAGTAAGAATTATAAATAAATTTTAGAATGTAAGACTAAATCAGGGGAGTATATGTGCACTTCTTCCCTTGATTTTAGAAGATGACTATTTGATTGGTTCCACCCAATATTCTTCTCATTTTCAGGTGTTCATTTGAGTTTTGAATTTGAATCAGAGTCATGATTTTTGGCTCTCTTTAAATTAACTACAAATCACGAGACTCTATCCTCAAAGGATCCTTTTACAATGGATAAAAGTGAGATAAATTTAAACCTTAGAAGTGGACTTAAAATTCATATGTGTACACATGACTTCCTTATAGCTCAATGAAGTCCAAAAACAATGGTCAAGCACTTTGGCTTACCATATGCAATAACATAAAACCAATAAAAATGCCTTAACATTTGAGGAGTTTGTGTTTCTTTCGCTACAAGAAGATCAATCTAGACAAAACAAGTCACTTATGCGTGTTGCCAATCAAGATTTTGTAGCTGGTTAGAAGGGGAAAGGAAAATGGAGCTCATCTTCTATTAAGAAGAAATTTGTTAATGCATCATAGTTAAAGAATGAAGGTAAATATGAGAAAAAAATAGAAAATGTAAGTATTTTTGCAAGTCATTAAGGGTTGTCGTAAATTGGCTGCAAAAAAGGCAAAGATTGTGGCATCATTTAGGAGCCTGCTTCTTCTCACCATTGCTTTGGTTTATGCTCCTAATCAAGAGATACAAAGATTGGATACTTGGAACTCTTTAGAATCTCTTATGCGGACCAGGTTAAGCTTCACCACAATCTCATAGAAGTCAAAGATGCACACGGTTTCTCATTGTCGAACCTCCAATCGGGCAAAGATTTGTGGAAAGCAAGACTTGATAGAGGCTATATCTCATAGAACATCATCCACAAGCAAGGTCCCCCATCCCTTTCCCAATGTGTGGATTTAGTGTTATCTCATCACTACCCTATTATTCTTACCTTCCAACCGATCCTAAGATAGAGGAAGGCTCCTTGGTTTCAATCTAAACCCTTAGTCCTCTCCCTTCCTTTTGTTCAACAAGTGATTTCCATGGCCTGGTGCGAGGGGTTTAGACATTATACCTCTTTGACTAAGTGCTGGAAGATGGTTGTAAAGCAGTCCCAAGTTCGCCTTGTAAAGGCACAAAAATAAATTTTCAACATTAGGCGTGTGTTGGTGGATTTTTTTGTAGAAAGGGACTTGAGTGTTTGTAGTAGGAAGAAGAAGAAGAAGTGGAACACAGACACTGGAAGCTTTTGTATATTGATTACCAATAGGAAAAATACAATAATGATGTCCAAACAAGACCAAGTGATCTCCATGCGGAGTGCTTAATCCAAAGAATACACACACACATACACACACATATACACACACAAGGTTACAAGATACCCAAAGTTCCTTATGCTGCCAACCTTCTCTACACTAGACCTCCACCTTCTCCATGAGCTTGCTCTTGTGCACACCTTGCACTCAAGCTTCCAATAGGGTAGGAGCACCTTCTGTCGATGTGCACACCTATTCAATGGCACCTTGTTTTACCTTGATTGCCCTTCTTCTAGTTCTGTGCACTCCTTCTTTGCACACACTAGATCACCCTTCTTGCCCACTTTCTCTCACACTTGCTTCTCTGCATCGCACACTCGTTGAATGTCTCTTGCTCTTCTGACCTAGTGTAGACTGTGCTTTCACTTGCTTAGTCTAACTCCAAGGATAATCATGATGCCCATTCCTTGTGTGTCAATTCACTTACTTACACCGCTCCTAATTGATAGTGTATTTTGATGCTCACTTTGATGTCCCAAGAATGTCTAAAAAATGTGTACAACCAACGAATCTCTATTATGTCATGTAGTGACTTTAGGACAAAAAACAAAATTTTAAATGGGGGTCCATACATTCACTTTTGAGTACTACTTCCTCTTCACATGCCTTCACTTTTGCCTTCATTTCTTCAATATGTGTCCCTAAGGGAGGGTTCACCTGAACCTTCTAAACACTTTAAAACCCTTGAAAACCTTACGGAAAGACAATTTGCAACCTGCATTCCACTTTCTACAAAGCATAACCATTGTGAACAATTTGATTGCACTACCTATGCACCTTGACCACTCGACTTTGACCAACTTGACTTTGAATACTTTGACTTTGACTAGCTTGACTTTGACCACTTTGACCTTTACCAGCTTGACTTTGACAACTTTGACTTTCATTGGCTCAACAGTTGCCCACCACCTAATGGGCTCTCTGTCCCAGAGAGCTAACAGCCAAACCATGAGCAGAGAGGTTCACCCCCAACAATGAGAAGGGACTAAGCAAAATTGGATATCAGCTCATTGAAGAAGCATAAGTTGGAGAATGGAGGGTAGGAATGAAAGATTTGGGAGGGCTGAAGGGTTAAGAAGGATAGGGTAAGGAGGGGTAAGGGTGGGACTGGGTAGAAGGATAAAGGGAGTGGCAGGGAGTAGGGTTAGGGGCTTTGGACAGGGCCAAAATGCTAATAATGAAAGCTACAAAGGGCTCATATGGAAAAATGTGAAACATGTAGGAAAATAAAGATGGAATAGACCATGTGGACCACATGCAGAATAGTAAACACATGTTCGTAAAACATGTGGGTTTGGACCAAAACAGGAGAAAAGTCTGGATTTTGGCAAAAATAATGCAAAAATTGGGTCCACCTGTGTCAAGAAACATGAAATTGATCCCAAATTTTAAAAACATGGCCATCCAAGGCACAATCTAGAGCCAAAAATATTTTTTAATAAAAATAAAAAAAATAGAACCACTCCATAGGATAAATTGATAAATTTATCCTATGATGGGTGGGGGAGGGGGGGTGGGGGCAGGGGGGGAGGGGAGGGGGTGTGGGGGAAGAGGGGAGGGGGGGCGGGTGAGAGAGTGGAGAGGAGAGAGAGAGGCTAGAGAGAGGGTAGAGAGAGATTAGAGAGAGGGTAGAGGGAGGTAGAGAGAGGTAAAGAGAGATAAGGAGTGGTAGAGAGAGAAGATAGAGAGAGGTAGAAAGAGGATATAGAGAGAGGTAGAGAGAGAAGATAGAGAGAGGTAGAGAGAGATAGAGAGAGGTAAAGAGAGAAAATAAAGAGGGATTTTTTTTGAAATAAAAAAATGAAAGCTAAGGAGGCTGCTTTTTGTTTGAAAATACCTTAAAAATAGACCAGAAATCCAAATAAAATCCAAAAAATTCAAAAAAATTAGAAAAAAATCTCAAAAAAATTTCTAAATTTTTAGATCAGTTCTTCCACTCAAAGGCACAAAGAGATCCCTTTTTCTCTACATGGAGCAATAAGAAGCAAACCATAGTTGCTTTGTCAAGTACATAGGCTGAGTATAGAGGTGCTTCAATGGGAGCATGTGAAGCATCATGGCTAGGCATGCTTCTTGTATCTTTAGGTGGAAGTAGAGAAGCCTATCATCATTTAGATAATATTAGCAGTATACAATCAGCACAAAATACTATATTTTCATGCTAGAACAAAGCATATCAAGGTACATTGTTGCTTCATCAAGGAGAAGGTATTAGCAGGTGATATTCATTAGGAGAAAAATATCCCTGCATGGGCCTTGTAAGGATTCCTAATTTTTAGGGATTAAATTGCTTAATCTAGGTGATTTAGAGGAATTTTGAAACCACTAGTGGTATTCCCAAATAAAAATATTATTTGATAGATCTTTTATTTGAATTAATAATTTGGAATGTTTTGAGCCTTTGGATTCTTGATTTCAATGGCTAAGATTAAAGTGGATTGAACTCTAGAGAGAGGGGGTCTGACAAATCATGGGTCTTTGGAGTTTTTCACGTAGGTTTTTTGCACACTTCTACACAAGTTTGGGCCATTAGATCAACTAGAATCCAATGCTAAAGCGCATTTGGGGCTGATTAGATTTTGGGTAGCTCTTTCAACCATTAGATGTGGCGTTCATCCTATGTTATAACGCGATTGGGGCTGATCTCTTTTCGGGAGACTCTCACGAATGTCCGATGTGAGCTTCATACAAAGGTTGAGGATGAAAGGTGCCCTTAACCTTGGGCTTTCAATCTCAACCATTAGATCCTTCACAGATCCAATGCTTCACAAGAAATGCGCCTCACATCTCTGACAGTTCATGTGTGGCGTCGGATGCCAGCAATGATCCAATTGTCCTAATGTAAAGGTGCTTTTTTTGGCTTGTTCAAATCCAAACCATTGGATACTTTCCAAATCCAAGGGCCCAAATGAAAGGATGCCTTGAATTTTGAAAATCAACCCCCTCCTTTGGATCTTTGAGCATATCCTAGGGCTATTATTCATCTGCAAGGTTTTCAAAACCATTCAATTGAGAAAAACCACGAATTATGGCTGGTTTTCTCTTCTTTGACCACACAAAAACCATGGAAGCCTTTGCCTACTCTATGTCATTAAGGAACTAGACTCTGGCCACCACCCTCTTCTCATTGCTCCATCCCTAGTCACTTCTTCATCTAAAAGGCCCATGCAGGTTTCATTTTTTCCCCTAATGTGATCTTGTTTATGTGAGGACAAATGAGTGGGTTGCTGATATTTTCACTAAAGAACTTGGAGTAGAGAAATTGAAGAAGTTTTGGAAGATGCTTGGATTAGAAGACATGGCATTGAGCTTGAGGGGGAGCGTTGAGATATCAAGCTCAACATGTGATGATCGAGGATGACATGTACCACTTTTCATTTCTCTGACATGTATAGTGGTTACACCGATATATATTAGGGATACTTTAGTGAGCTTTAACATATTCATTTACCAAGAGTGATGGCACATTTGTTTCTTGCCAACTCATTCACCAACATTAGGGTTCTCTTTATGTAATTTTTTTCAATATATTGTACTGGTTGTATTGTTGTATTAGGTCATTCTTGTATATTCTCTTTATGTAATAGAAGAAGTAGAAGAAGATTATTCTTCCTCGCCTCAATCTATGTGTGCTCCTCTCTTTGTGTGTGAGAGTGTGTGAGAGCTTTCATCGTTATCTCATTTCCCTTGACATAAGTTTCTCAATGATAGTGTAAACCATAGATTCATAGCTTCTTGTGTTTGGTAGAAATTCTTATGAAATCCTTGGGGTGGAGGATGCGATGGAATTGTGCTCTACCCAACTTGATTTGATATAGCTTTGTTAGTATCCCACATAGGATATCAAATCTTCGAGTGTACAAAATAACTCTTTTTGCACCTTAACTTGAGTGGGGGATTGGCATGATGCTCCATTTGCACTCCTTCGTAGTCAATTGCTTATAAAATTGGCTCTCAAATCTCACAAGAGGGTTGTTGGCTACATCCATTGGTTTCCATTTGGGCCTTTATTAGACCCACGTTGTTCAGTAAACTCCCTAGGCCCCCTATTTTGTGATGTAAGATGTTGGTTCCAACACCTAAAAAAGTGTACCCAAAAGTATTGAAGGAGGAATCTCACATACTCTTTAGATAGAATCTACAAGCAAAATTTAAAGGGTGTTTTTTTTTCTTGATGTTGCATAATAGAAAAAACAATGGCAGCTTGTAAAAGAGAGAGGAGGAGTTTAAGTATCCTTCAACATATTGATATATTTTGATAGTGATGTGTGAAAACATGCTTAGGATTTTCAAGGCACTTTTTTTCCCTTTTTAGGAGGTTTTTTCCCCCCACTTTGTATACATGCCTACTAGGTTCAACGAAAGAGGATGTTTTTTTGAGGATCCAAATGGAGGTTTCAAGCTCATAGCAAAAGGATATAAGCAAGGGGGAATGCTCATAGTGGACATAAATCAACCCCACCATTCAATGCATGTCATGTATGGAGACAAGAGTATAGCAGAGTTGGACCTATGGCATGAACGGATAGGTCACGTTAACCTACAAAAGCTCAAGGACATGCAAAGGAGGAAGTTGGTAAGAGGCCTACCAAATTTTACATCTAAAATGTTGCGTGAAATTCGTGTAGATTGCCAATAAGGAAAACAATCAAGGCTACCCTTCAAGAAGAGTACTTATGTGAGTGCAAATGTTTTAGAGCTCATTCATATGGATGTTTGCATACCAACAAGAAAAGCATCCCTTGCTGGAAATAGGTATTTTGTAATCTTCATTGGTGAATTTCAAAAAATGTGTAGTTGTATTGCATTAGGAACAGATAAGATGTTTTCCACTACTTCAAGTAATTCAAGGCATAGGTGGAGGAGTCTGGCAAGTTTATCAAAACTTTGAGATTTGATGGAGGGGGAGATGATTTTTTTGAATTTTCGCAGGTTAATGGCATCAAAAGACAATTTACATGCAAGTATACCCCTCAACAAAATGGGTTAGCAGAGGAAAGAATAGACACATAGCAGAGGTAGCATGGTGTATGCTCAATGAAATGAATATGCCACATTGTTATTGGGGAGAGGATACATATACAACCATATACATCATGAATAGATGTACTAAATTAATAGTACATAATTTAACCCTCGAGTAATCATGGAGTGGAAGAAAACCTTGTATTTCATATCTTAGAATCTTTGGTTGTATATTCTATGTACATGTACCTCAAGAGTTGAGGTAAAAGTTAGATGCCAAATCTGAAAGGTGTATGTTTTTGGGATATTCTATGGAACAAAAGGGGTATAAATGCTATAATTCCATCATCAAGGAGCTGAGGGTAAGTAGGGATGTTGTCTTTGATGAGTTGAAGCCTTGGTATACATGCACAAGTTCATTACAGGTTGAAGAAATAGGTGAAATAAATAAAAAGAATGATGATAGAGTTCACCAAAGCATGGATTTAAGTGGTCCAAGAAACTCATCCAGCTCAAGGACACCCTCAGCATTGAGTGGAAGGGGCTTAGGAAAGGAGAGACCAGCTCTGAAGAAATAAAAGTCAAAGGCAAAGAGAAGATTGGAATTGAAGAAGGAAGCTATGTGGATGAGAGTATGTTGGAAGATGAAGAGATAGAAGAAATTCAAACTCCATGAGTGGCAAAAGAAAGAAAGAAGATGGCAACACACATGAATGAAGTGAAACAAGGTTTTCAAGGCTAAGATATCTAGTTCAAAGGTTAACATATGATAATTTCATTGCAAAGCATTATGCATACATGACTCACGTAATCAAGGACAAAGAACTAACTAGCTTTGAAGAAGATAAAGATTGCAAGGAATGCCAACATGCAATGGGCACTTGATGAAAAACATGCTTGGGGCTAGGTACCAACTCAAGAAGGCATGAAGGTGACAAGGTGATAAGTGGGTTTACAAAACTTAAATAAATTCAGATGGTTCCATTGCTAGGTACAAAGCAAGATTGGTGGCAAAAGGCTTCTACCAAAGTTATGGGATAGATTATGATGAAACTTTCAGCCCTGTAGCCAAGATGTCATTAATTAGAAGTTTTATTGTAGTGACCACATCAAAGAAATGGAGCTTATATGAGTTGGATGTGAAGAATGCCTTCCTTAATGGAGAGCTTGAAGAACTATTCTACATGAGCCAACCTCAAGGATATGCTAGTATCAGGTATCAAAATCATGTTTTCAAGCAAAGGAAAGCATTATAAGGACTAAAGAAAGCAACAAGGTCCTAGAATCAAAGGTTATTGAATTATTTATCAAACTATGGGTACAAAGAAAGTGTTGCAAATCCATCATTTTACATTGAGAAGCAAGGAGACAAGATGGTATACATATGCATCCATGTGGATGATTTGATCATCATAGGAAGTAATATTGTAGGTATTACAAATATCAAATCAAAGCTAGGAAAGGAGTTCAAGATATCTGATCTTGGGATACTAAAGTACTTCTTGGGAATAGAGGTAATCTATGCGCAAAATGGCATCTTCTTGATTCAAAGAAAATACTTGTTGGATGTTCTATATAGGTTTGGCATGAGTGTTTATAAGCCTTTTTCTCAGCCCATGGACCCCAATACAAAGTTGGTTGCAAGTCACGAGATGCCATACAAAATATTACACTATATAGAAGAATAATTGGTTCATTAATTTATGCTACATTTACTAGACCTAATCCTGCACATGTAGTAGGTATACTCTCTCAATTTCTACATGCACCCACTCATGATCATCTTATGGTAGGAAAAAAGTGCTTAGATACATCAAGCACACTATCAACCAAGGTCTACTTTAATCTTATGATGATGATCCAAGTGTCAAAGGTTATAGTGATGCTGATTAGGTAGGGAGCAAAGATGATCAAAGGAGTACAACATGTTATGTTTTCATGATAGGTACCAAAGTGATCTCATGGATCTCTAAGAAGGAATCCACTATTGCTCCTTCATCCGCAGAGGTTGAGTACAGAGGTTTAGCATTAGATACATGTGAGCTATTATGGCTTAAGAAGCTACTTAAGGACGTGCAAGTGGAAGTGGAGAAGTTCCTCTTTATGGAGATAACATTTCAAGCATCTACCTAGATAACAATCCCATGTTTCATGCAAGGAGCAAGCACATAGAGGTTCATTACCACTATATTAGAGAAAAGGTGAAGGAAGAGGAGCTACATATAAGGTATGTGAATATTGAAGTGTAGGTTACAAACACGATGACAAAGTTTCTTGAAGGTACAAATCTTGGAGGATTCAAGGAAGCAATCAACATAAGAGAAATAGGATGAAGCAATGAAGTAAAAGGACTTGAGCTTGAGGGGGAGTATTGGAAGCTAAGTTGCATTTAAAGCTCAAGTGTGTGGGAACATGCCCCAAATTTCACCTTCCACATCATCCAAAATCAAAGGAGGATAATTGCCACAAGTTTGAGGCATCAATTCATGCCTATAATGGAAAGATTATGATTAGAGAAGAAATAGGTCACCTCTTGATATGATTGGACCTCACCTTTTGACATGTATATACTTTTGATTGGTTAAAGAGGTTAGTATGTGACCTTTAAAGACTCTAATGAGTTGTATTATGACTTAAAGTTGTGGAAGTGTGTGCCCAAGCTGCCCCCTTGCTTAAGCACACCCCCTACTCTATCTCTTTAGATGATCTTGGCACACCTCCTAATATTTTAATCATTGTTTATCCTTCATTCCGAATCCATTTCTTATGACTTTTATCTTGTTGGAAATAATATAAGTTCTACTTTGAGTGGTATAAGTTTTGAGATCAGTGCTTGCACAAGTTAAGAGATTTCATTTTACACACTCTATCTCTCTAGATGATCTTGGTAGACCCCTTGATTTCATTTTTGCATAGATTTCATTTTACACACTCTATCTCCCTAGATGATTTTAGTAGACCCCTTGATATTGTAATTGTTGTTTCTCTGTCATTCTAAATCCATTTCTTATGATTTATATCTTGTTGGAATGATTATAAGCTCTAAGTTGAGTAGTGTAAGTCTCGCGATTAGTGATTATATAAGTTTAGAGAAATTTCTAGAATCGTGTCTGTGTAGTTAGTTAATACTCTAGGAAGAGATCAAGTAGTCTATTTTGATACAGATGGTTAACACTGTTGATATATTTAGGTAGTGATGTGTGTGAACACTGTAGGACCACCGGGGCACTTTTTTCCCTCTTTAGGAGATTTTTTTCCCCCGGCTTGTATATACGCCTATTGCCCTAATGGGCTACTTATCTTTGTACATTCTCTAGTAATACATTCAGTATTGTGTGTGGTGCTCCAAGCTTCTTCTTCTTCCTTGTGCTATTCACGTGATTCCACAGATGTCTAACTCCAACAATTGGTATTAGAGCAGGTCACCACTTCATCTAGGACGTCTTTGACACCTCTCCAGTTGCAATCTCAGATTCACACAAAATTTCGTGAGCATACTCAGGGTTTTCAAGATCAAAAGAGCTTTGCTATGTGGTGCCGAAATCGCAATCTGAGCTCGTTTTGACCTCTGAATGCACTATCGCAGTGCTTGTGCAGGCTATTTTGCCTTTTTGTGCCAAAGGCATATACTAGTTTTGGTTCACCAGTATAAGCATCTCGAAGTCTGCTATAGGCTTAGCAGAATTTGTCTAGGCAGTCCGTTCAACTTTTTGAGATACAATCAATTTTCTACATCAAGGTATTTTAGTCACCAGCCATGGCTGAAAGAAGTGATGTATTCGTATGTTGGCTATTGAGGATAAGTTGGATGGTACCAACTACCCGTTGTGGGCTTATATGATGCGACATGTATATGTTGCAAAAGGACTGTGGAACATTGTGTAGGGTGTCGAAAAATGTCCTATCACACCTACAACTGTTACAAGTGCAGGTACTGAAGCTCATGTAGAAGGTGTCAAAGATGATGATATTCTGCATATTCCTATTCATGTTGCAGTTTCTGCTGCACCTATTGTAGAGCAGATTCGTTGGGATGACATAGATGCTCAAGCACATGCATTGATAGCTTTGTCTGTCAAACGTGCCATTATTTCTCACATTCGCTCTTGCAAAACAACTAAGGATGCTTGGGATACACGTACCACATTATATCAAGCTAGGAATGAGGCTCGTGTTGCTTACCTCCGAAAACAGTTGGAGAGTGAGCACATGAATGAAGGTGATTCTATGGACAGTTTCCTAACAAAGATTAAAGACTTGAAGGAACAATTGATTTTTGCTGATGAGGTTATACCAGATAGCTCACTTATGCAGACCGTTCTGAATGGTCTTCCTGATTCATATCAGAGTTTTGCTTCTACCCTTCGATTGATGATGAAAGGCAATCCAAATGCCTTGTCATTTGAGGAGTTATTCTTTGTTCTGTTGCAGGAAGATCAGTCTAGGTAGAACAGAACCATTATGCGAGTTGCAGATCAAGCTTTCCTGGCTAGTCAGAAGGGCAAAGGAAAATGGATCTCTTCAACTAGTAAGCAAAAATTTGCTAATTTTGCACAATCGAAGAGGGAAGACAAAGATGAAAAGAAATTAGAAAATAAAAAATTGTTTTGCAAGTACTGTAAAGGAAACGATCATATCATAAAGAACTGTCCTAAACTGGCTGCAAAAGAGGAAAAGAAAAAAGAGGTAGGAATGGTTGTTGCAGAGGCCTCTACTCCAAAAATAGAGTCTGCTAATCTTGTGCAAGAAGAAGAATGGGCGTTTACTACTGTTTGCAATTTTGACCCATCTTCTCATGAGTAGTGCATGTCTGCAGTAGACTCAGATGTTTGGTACTTTGATAGTGGGGCGACCAAACATATTACCTCGCAGCATAGTTTTTTCTCTTCACTCGAGCGTGCCCCTACAGGGAATACTGTTACATGTGCCAACAACTCCTCTTATCCTGTTATGGGAGTTGGTAAGATCATTTTGACTACTGTTGATGGTAGTTCTTTCACTTTGTCAGATGCTTTGTTTGAGCCATGGATCAAGAAAAATCTGTTATTAGTTTCTACATTAGCCAAGATTGGCTTGGTTGTGAAATTTGTTGATTACATGTGTATAGTTCATGATCTGTCAAATGGCAATGTGATTATTGCTTCTGGCATTTTATGTCGTGGGCTGTATAAGCTTATAGACTATGAAAGATCTATAAATGATTTGGCATGTGCAATACATGATTCTTAGGCTATGTCAGATGCAAAGCTTTGGCATGCATGCTTTGGTCATCTGAATTTTGCTAGTTTGCTACGCCTGCAGGAATCTGAAATGGTGTCCTCTTTGCCCAAACTTGAGGCACCTGGAAAACTTGTTTGTGAAGGCTGCATTTTGGGCAAAATGCAGTGTTCCTCATTTCCAAAAGATGGTTCAGTTTGGGCTACTCAAAAATTGTAGCTTGTACATAGTGATGTCTGTGGTCCAATGTAGACACCTTCTTTTGGAAATTATCTTTACTTCATGACTTTCATCGATGATTTTTCCATGCATGCATGGGTATATCCATTGAAGGAAAAGTCCGAAGTATTCATGTGCTTCAAACAATTTCTGGTTTTGGCTGAAAATCTGTCAGCATGTAAGATGGGCACCCTCCATTCTGATCGAGGGGGGGAATATATGTCGTCTGATTTTAATGCATTTTTGGCTAAATGTGGGATAAAACACCAGTGTACAATGCTGTATACACCTCAATAGAATGGAGTTGCTGAACGAAAGAACAGGTCACTCATGGAGATGGCGAGGTGTATGGTCAAGAGTCAGGCTTTACCACATAGTTTTTGGCTTGAGGCTATTATGTGTGCAGCATATGTATTTAATAGGTGTCCCAATAAAGCATTGTAGTCTATCACTCCATATGAGGCTTGGCATGATCGCAAGCCATCTGTTGCTCATCTGCATGTTTTTGGTTGTCTGGCATATGCATTAGTGCCTGAACAACATCACAGAAAATTGGATGATAAAGTAGCAAAATGTATTTTTGTTGGGTACAGTTCTAAAAGTAAAGGCTATCGTCTGTATCATCCATAGACTAAACACATTCTGTTTAGTCATGATGTTGTTTTTTTGGAAGATGTTATTCAGCCATTGCTTTCATGTACTAAGGAGACATTTGTTAGCTCCAAAGACATGTATGATACTTTGGTGCCTCTTTCTATAGGTGGACAGTCTAGTGTTGGTTCTAATGAGGAACCTTCTCAGCCTTTGCAGGTTTCATGTGATGATGCAGATCATTCCATTTCTGATATAGATTTACATGATGCACTTATTGATGAGAGAGCTGATATTGAGCAGGCAAGAACTATGCCAAAATGGCTGGTGCAGACCTTGTGTGACAGCAAATTAGATGCACCTCTGTCATATTGTACTCGATCAGGCTCTCATAGTGCCTCTTTTGCATTAGATTGCTGTGCTATGGCTGCATCTAGTCTCTGTGATGAGACTGAGCCTGTTTCGTTTGATGAAGCACAAAATTCAGAAAATTGGATGGCTGCTATGCAATCTGAATATGATGCTATAATGAAGAATGGTACTTGGTCTTTATGTGACTTGCCTCCTGGCAAGAAGGCCATTGGCACTAAGTTGGTATACAAGCTGAAGCATAAACATGATGGTACAGTTGACAGGTATAAGGCTAGGCTTGTTGCAAAGGGTTATGCACAGGAAAGAGGCATTGATTTTGATGAGACCTTTGCACCTACATGTTGTATGACTACTATTCGGAGCATCTGTGCACTTGTAGCTCATCATGGTTGGAATGTACATCAATTGGACATTAAAATTGCATTTCTGAATGGTGACTTGCATGAAGAAGTGTATGTTTTTCAACCCCATGGCTTTGTGCATTAAGGGCATGAAAACCAGGTGTGTAGGTTAAAGAAGGCATTATATGGTTTAAAGCAAGCACCACGTGCTTGGTATGAGAAGATACATGCCTATCTGATTGCACATGGTTTTGAGAACAGTCCAATTGAAAGCACCTTATATGTTAAGCATGCTCATGATGTGCTTCTGATCATTATTGTCTATGTTGATGATATGCTGCACACTGGTCCTATTGAGAAGCATATTGCTGATTTTAAGGCTGATTTGCATGCCTCATTTGAGATGTCTGATTTGGGGCATTTGCATCACTATTTGGACATTCACTCTAATAGGACCACCCTTAATCCTTCATTGGAATAATATTTCCAGCATACTTTGCCCTTTGTATCTCTATTTTAGCAATTTTTTTATTTAAATTATAGCATTTCCATCTTACTGTTCCAACTTCTTTTGTCAATGTAATCCTCTATTCCGAAGACATGCAGGTACTCCTTCCACATCCTTGTAATGCCCTGCACTTATTGCCACAATAATTATCATAATAGATGATATCCATACCATTATCCATAACAAAGTGGCCACTGATATAGGATTTGAAGTAACTTCATCAATGTTGCACTTAAGCATCTTTCTTCTCTTCTCTCTTCTATGGCATTTGCCTGGTTTGCCTGAATCCATACCCTAAAAGATCTCCTCTTTTCCTTCATAAATTTCCTCTCTACTATTGATATATTTAGTTAGTGATGTGTGTGAACACTCTAGGACCACCGGGGCACTTTTTTTTCCCTCTTTAGGAGGTTTTTTTCCCCCGGCTTGTATATACGCCTATTTGCCCTAATGGGCTACTTATCTTTGTACATTCTCTAGTAATACATTCAGTAGTGTGTGTTGTGCTCCAAGCTTCTTCTTCTTCCTTGTGTTGTTTGCGTGCTTCCGCAGACGTCTAACTCCAACAATTGGTATCAGAGCAGGTCCTCGCTTCATCTAGGGCGCCATCGACACTCCTCCGATTGCAGTCTCAAAATCGCACGAATTTTGGTGAGCATAGTCAACGTGTTTTCCAGATCAAAACTGCTTCGCTTTGTGGTGTGAAAATCGTGATCTGAGCTCGTTTCGGCCACCGAACGCACTATCATAGCGCTTGTGCAGGCTATTTCATCTTTTTGTGCCAAAGGTATATACCAGTTTCTGTTCACCAGTATAAGCGTCTCAAAGTTTGCTACAAGTCTAGCGGAATTCATTTGGGAAGTTCTGTTCAACTTTTTGAGATACAATCAATTTTTTGCATCAAGGTATTTTAGTCACCGGCCATGGCTGAAAGTAGTGATGTATTCCGTATGTTGGCTGTTGAGGATAAGTTGGATGGTACCAACTACCCATTATGGGCTTATACGATGCGACATGTGTTGGTTGCAAAAGGACTATGGAACATTGTGTAGGGTGTCGAAAAACCTACTATCACACCTGCAACTATTACAACTGCAGGTACTGAAGCTGATGCAGAAGGTGTCGAAGATGATGATATTCTACATATTCCTGTTTGTGTTGCGGTTTCTGCTGCACCTACTGCACAACAGATTCGCTGGATGGCAGAGATTCCTAGGTACATGCATTGATAGCTTTGTCTGTCAAACGTGCCATTATTCCTCACATTCGCTTTTGCAGAATAGCTAAGGATGCTTGGGATACACTTACCACATTGTACCAAGCTAGGAATGAGGCTCGTGTTGCTTACCTTCGAAAACAATTGGAGAGTGAGCACATGAATGAAGGTGATTCAATGGACAATTTCCTAATGAAGATCAAAGACTTGAAGGAACAATTGATTTCTGCTGATGAGGTTATACCAGATAGCTCACTTGTGCAGACCGTTCTGAATGGTCTTCCTGATTCATATTAGAGTTTTGCTTCTACTCTTCGATTGATAATGAAAGTCAATCCAAATGCCTTATCATTTGACGAGTTAGTCTCTGTTCTGTTGCAGGAAGATCAGTCTAGGCAGATAGGTCCATTATGCGAGTTGCAAATCAAGCTTTCCTGGCTAGTCAGAAGGGCAAAGGAAAATGGAGCTCTTCAAATAGTGAGCAAAAATCTGCTAATTCTGCATATTTGAAGAAGGAAGATAAAGATGAGAAGAAATCAGAAAAGTAGAAATTGTTTTGTAAGTACTATAAAGGGAATGATCATATCATAAAGAACTATCCCAAACTGGCTGCTAAAGAGGCAAAGAAGAAAGAGGCTGGAATGGTTGTTGCAGAAGCCTCTACACCAAAAACAGAGTCTGCTAATCTTGTGCAGGAAGAAGAATGGGCGTTTACTACTGTCTGTAGTTTTGACCCATCTTCTCATGAGCAGTGCATATCTGTAGTAGAATTAGATGTTTGGTATTTTGACAGTGGGGCAACCAAACATATTACCTTGTAGCGTAGTTTCTTCTCTTCACTCGAGCCTGCCCCTATAGGGAATACTGTTACATGCGCCAACAACTCCTCTTATCCTGTTATGGGAGTTGGTAAGATCATTTTGACTACTGTTGATGGTAGTTCTTTCATTTTGTCAGATGCTTTATTTGTGCCAGGGATCAAGAAGAACGTGTTATCACTTTCTGCATTAGCCAAGATTGGCTTGGTTGTGAAATTTATTGATGACAGGTGTACAGTTCATGATCTCTCAAATGGCGATGTGATTATTGCTTCTGGCATTTTATGTCGTGGGCTGTATAAGCTCATAGACTATGAAAGACCTGTAAATGATTTGGCATGTGTAGTAAATCATTCTAAGGCTATGTCAGATGCAAAGCTTTGGCATGCACACTTTGGTCATCTGAATTTTGCTAGTTTGCTACGCCTGCAGAAATCTAAAATGGTATCCTCTTTGCCCAAATTTGAGGCACCTGGAAAACATGTTTGTGAAGATTGTATTTTGGGCAAAATTCAGCATTCGTCCTTTCCAAAAGATGGTTCAGTTTGGGCTACGCAAAAATTGAAGCTTGTACATAGTGATGTATGTGGTCCTATGCAGACACCTTCTTTTGGGAATTATCTTTACTTCGTGACATTCATCGATGATTTTTCCAGGCATGCTTGGGTATATCCATTGAAGGCAAAGTCCGAAGTGTTCATGTGCTTCAAAAAGTTTTTGGTTTTGGCTGAAAATCTATTAGCATTTAAATTGGGCATCCTCCCTTCTGATTGAGGGGGGGAATATATGTCTTCTGATTTCAATGCATTTCTGGATGAATGTGGGATAAAACACCAGTGTACAGTGCCATATACACCTCAACAGAATGGAGTTGCTGAACGAAAGAACAGGTCACTCATGGGGATGGCGAGGTGTATGGTCAAGAGTCAGGCTTTACCACATAGTTTCTGGCTTGAGGCTGTCATGTGTGTAGCATATGTACTGAACTGGTGTCCCACTAAAGTGCTGTAGTCTATCACTCCATATGAGGCTTGGCATGACCACAAGCTATCTGTTGCTCATCTGCATTGTCGGGATGAAATCCCGCAGGGAGTGTGCACTGAGTTTTTTCAAAAGAACATTGTTTTTGAGTTTTTGTGTGATGTTTTTGATCGAGAGAGTGGTATATTTTGTACACATTTACGCCAAATGAATTGATTGTGCGATGTGAAAACAAGTTTAAGATGTGTGTTAGACCCGTGTGAATAAACGGCTGACATTTGAAACACGAAAACCCTAGTTTTGACCCTCAGAACACCTGAAAACCTGAACTTACCCCCCTGAAAATGCGAGTTTACCCCCTGAAAACCGGACTTGAACCCTTGGAAACCCTTGGAGTTTAGGCCAAAATTGTAAATAAACCCATGAATTGGCAAGTTTGAGATAATTGTGAGCAAACACCTAATTTTTCCGATCCTAAACCCTAGGTCAGACCCTTGGAAATGGCGGTTTCTGTAGGTCAAACCCTAAAACCCAATTTAAATTGCGAACATCCAGTGTGAAATCAAAACCATAGTCTAAGGAAAAATTAAAGGTACGCCAAAAATAGAAAGTTCATTGAGGAGGTTAGAACGTTCTAGAAGGAAGTCCTAGGGAGCGGCCTATAAATAAGTCCAAACTCATTTGTTCCTTCCCCGTCCTGTGGATTGCCCTTGTGGATCGTTTCCTCCACGTATGCTCCTTGTTTATTTCTGTTCATTAATCTTCTTGCTCATACTTTACGATGTTGCGGTGGTTGAGAGACAAGAAGAGAGAAAAATTGGATGAGTAATTTACAATGAATAGGCGGTTGCACCATTTAGTAAAGAGGTGGCTTCATATTATTGATGGTTGTGCTGCTCCTAAACATAATGTAAAGCAAATGCAGAAATCTACTTAATTTCGAACTACTCATACATGTTCCTCGTGATAAAGGATCAATAAATTTACCTTTGTTGATAACAAATCTAATTTCGATCATTGTTTTGAACAGTTCGCTAGGTTTAAGAGTATTGAAGGAATTAAAGTGATATCAAATATACACTTTTTCTATCGCTAATATATATATGACACGAAACAAAAAGAAATTCGTTTAAGTCATGGTCCATACACTGCTTACACTACTGAGTTGGAAACATTAGCATATAAAGCATTAACCCCATGCAAAGCTTTAAAGAGCTTAAAAATAAGTTTCTATTGAGATCCGCAAAGCTAATGTGGATGCTGATTATATGAAGTGAAGAGAAAGTGATTGAAGACTGAAGATAAAGACCCCATCCTGTGGATTGCCCTTGTGGATCGTCTCCTCCAGGTTTATGCGGTTTTTGATTATTTGAAATAAAGAGAAGGAAGGCCATTGCGGAGGATACTTGAAGAAAAGAACGGACCGAAGTAAATTTGGAAGGAAAGCTTGGACTGTGAAGATCGAAGCAGAATCTTGAGGGCGGTTTCTCGCACTATAGCGAGGGATAGAGTATACACTAGCCGGCCCGCACTGTAGCGGCGGCTTTCATATTGTATCATCGCACCGTACTATAGCGGTTTTATTGTACCGTCGGCCCGCACTGTAGCGGCCTGTTTGTATCATTCATTTTATTGGAGGCTTCAATTTCATTTCCGTTGTATCGTTGGCTTCATCTGCGTTCTGTGTATCACTGCGGTATCCCATCGTCTCTTCCCGACGCCCACGGTCCCACGTCTCGACACTTCCGAGGGGCAAGGGACCCTACGAGGATCGCGCACGCTCCGGAGAGCACAGGCGAGGTGCCCAGCGCGCAGACGCCGCTTGCAGGACAGCGGGAACGACGCACCAGAGCGGGGCCTGATCCAACCCCACGCGCCAGCTTCCCGCCACGACCTCCTTCTTCTCGCCACGACCTCCTTCTTCCCGACAGCGTGTTTTTGGTTGTTTGGCATATGCATTAGTGCCTGAACAACATGGCAGAAAATTGGATGATAAAGCAGTAAAATGTATTTTTGTTGGGTACAGTTCTGGAAGTAAAGGCTATCGTCTGTATCATCCACAGACTAAACACATTCTGGTTAGCCGTGATGTTGTTTTTGTGGAAGATGCTATTCAACCATTGCTTTCATGTACTAAGGAGACATCTGTTAGCTTCAAAGACATGTATGATACTTTGCTCCCTCTTTTTATAGGTGGACAATGTAGTGCTAGTCCTAATGAGGCAACTTCTCAGCCTTTGCAGGTTTCATGTGATGATGCAGATAATTCCATTTCTGATGCAGATGTACATGATGCACTTATTGATGAGAGAGCTGATACTGAGCAAGCAAGAACTATGCCAAAATGGCTGGTGGAGACCTTGCTTGACAACAAATTAGATGCATCTCTATCATATCGTACTCGATCAGACTCTCATAGTGCCTCTTTTGCATTAGATTGCTATGCTATGGCTGTCTCTGTGATGAGAATGAGCCTGTTTCGTTTGATGAAGCACAAAATTCAGAAAATTGGATGGCTGCTATGCAATCTGAATATGATGCAATAATGAAGATTGATACTTGGTCTTTATGTGACTTGCCTCCTGGCAAGAAGGCCATTGGCACTAAGTGGGTATACAAGTTGAAGCATAAACGTGATGGTACAGTTGACAGGTATAAGGCTAGGCTTGTTCAAAGGGTTATGCGCAGGAAAGAGGCATTGATTTTGATGAGACCTTTGCATCTACATGCCGTATGACTACTGTTCGGAGCATTTGTGCACTTCCAACCCATCATGGTTGGAATGTACATCAGTTGGACATTAAAACTGCATTTTTGAATGGTGACTTGCATGAAGAAGTTTATGTTTTCAGCCCCATGGCTTTGTGTAGAAAGGGCATAAAACCAAGTGTGCAAGTTAAAGAAGGCATTATATGGTTTAAAGCAAGCACCACATGCTTGGTATGAGAAGATACATGCCTATCTGATTGCACATGGTTTTGAGAACAGTCCAACTGAAAGCACCTTATATGTTAAGCGTGCCAATGATGTGCTTCTAATCATTGTTGTCTATGTTGATGACATGCTGCTCACTGGTCCTATCGAGAAGCATATTGCTGATTTTAAGGCTGATTTGCATGCCTCGTTTGAGATGTCTGATTTGGGGCATTTGCATCACTATTTGGGCATTCAATTTATGCAAGTTGATGTTGGAATGGCTTTGTGTCAAACGAAATATATTGGCACATTATTGCAGCGTTTTGGCCTCGAAGACTATAAGCCTATTGCCAATCCTATAGAGACAGGTTTATGATTGAGTCTTCATGATGCTGGAGATGCATTTGATGCTGTTCTCTATCAGCAGGTTGTTGGGTGCTTGATTTACTTATGCATTACTCGGCCAGATATTTAGTTTGCTGTCTCACAGATGAGCAAGTTTATGCATTGCCCAGGATTCAAGCATTGGCAGGCAGTTAAGCGCATCTTTCACTATTTGAGTGGTAATCGGCTACTTGGGTTGTTTTATCCCAAGGGGGGATCACTACCGCTAGATTTGCATGCTTTTTTTGACTCTGATTGGGCTAGTTGCTATGACACTCGTGTGTCCACTAGTGGCTTTTGCTTCATGCTTGGTAGCTCATGTATATCTTGGTTGAGCAAGAAGCAGCCTAATGTGGCCACTTCCAGTTGTGAGGCTGAGTATAGGGCAACTTTCATAGCTACTGTTGAGTGTGTGTGGCTCAGGCACCTTATGGCTGATTTGGGTGTTGGTCAATCTTCTGCCACCACCATCTTCACTAACAGTCAGAGCGCATTGGGAGTTGCGAGGAACCGTGTGTTTCATGCTCGCACTAAGCACATTGAGGTGCATTATCATTATGTCAGGGAGAGGTTCTCTGCTGGAGAGATCAGCTTGGCGTATGTGCCCACACAGGAGAACATTGCAGACCTTTTCACAAAGGCTCTGCCCAGGGAGAAGTTTGAAGCTTTCCGCAAAGCTTTGGGCTTACTTCCTTTTGTGGAGTGATTTCCACATAGCTTGGCACTTCCTTATACATGAGTGCCAGCTACTTGTTCACCGCATCACTCCCAGGGGGGATTTGTTGATATATTTAGGTAGTGATGTGTGTGAACACTCTAGGACCACCGGGGCACTTTTTTCCCTCTTTAGGAGTTTTTTTTCCCCAGGCTTGTATATACGCCTATTTGCCCTAATGGGCTACTTGTCTTTGTACATTCTCTAGTAATACATTCAGTAGTGTGTGTTGTGCTCCAAGCTTCTTCTTCTTCCTTGTGTTGTTCGCGTGCTTCCGCAGATGTCTAACCCCAACATCTACGTGAGTTGTTTGGAAAACTTCCATAGCAAGAAGATGAGTCTTCTCCAAGTAGCCAAGCCAACATGTTCTCTTCTTCATATGAATCTACCTCTGGTATGTCCAACATATCTTTTTCCATACAAATACCAATTGTCTACATCGTGCTAGTATGTCTTTGGTTGTCTAGTCCTTCTTCTAAAAATATCTATTGTAACTCTTTTCCCTCTTGTTTTACCCACATTGTGTCCTTATCCCAATCATGTAGCACACTGGCATGTTTTAACCAAGGTCTCCCAATCAATAGTGGGAAACTTTCGTCTACCTGTGGTAGCCTTAAGACAACAAACTCCAAGGTGAAGATGTTACCTTGTATCTCCACTAAAACTCCAAGGACCACTCCCAGGTGCTACTATGCTTTGATCTACCAATGTTACAGTGAAGTTGGCAGGTCTTGAAGGTTGTAATCTAAGCTTTTTCATGATATGTTCAGGCATCAGGTTAATGCCAGAACCTCCATCCACAATAACTCCTTGCAACTCCTTCCCTCTGATAGTGACTGTTAGATGTGGGCTCTTGTAATTTGTGAGGAGGGCTTCCCCTACATTTTTATCCTTACTCAAAGTGGTAGTCTTTGCAATTAATGTTGTTGTGGAAGCCTCATCAGTTATCTACAAGACTTCAGCCTTGAATTTCACATCCATATTTATTAAATAAAAAATACTAACCTCCTTTTTAATTGATTTGAGTAGTCTTGAAGCGTAAGATTCCTTAAGAACATGGGCTCTATTTGAATGTTGCAACTCCTCATGAGCCCTTCTAAATGCATGCCCAATGGCATCACTAGTACCTATGAGATCTTCTCTTTGGCTTGTATCTTCATAGGTATTGGGTTTGTCTTCGAAGAGCCCTTTGTCTTTGTTCACTCCATGAGTCCTTGACTCTTGACTTATGTCTAATTGAGCCTTCCCCTTGCTTCTTGTTTGCATCACAAAAGAGTCGATTTCTTCTAACTGCACTACTTTGGTAGATGGTGGTGGCACATTTACTTGTTCTGCAACCTTTTCTTTGTTCAGTGAGATCATTTGTATATGAGGTCTAGATGTGGATGCCTGGTTCTTTGGACAACAATTTGTATAATGGTCCCTAGCCTCTATGCAATTTTTGCAAGGAGGGGTATTTTCTAGTATAGTGCACCTGCTTTGGTAATCCACATCTGAAAGAAATAATTGTCCTCCTTGGCCCATTTCCAAAGTTATCCCTATGCCGAGGGTTATAAGAGTTACCTTGACTAGGTGTAAGCACCATCACATTAGTTGGCGGTTGGGCTCCTTATGCCCAATATGTTTGTGCATGCATCCCTCTTGAATGACATTCCTGGGCCTCATGACCAAATTTCCTGCATAGTTGGCAATTAACACTTAAAAGAGGGCACTCACTTACCATATGACCTTATTTGCTACACATGGTGCACCACAATCCATTTTTGATGCCACATCCTCAAAGTTCCTATAGCTCCTATCGAAGTTGTGCCAACTCTTTCGCTTGGGCTTCCTCTTCTTTTTGTAGCTTTAAGGCCTCAATTTCTCGCCTCAACTAAGTTATTGCACTTTCCTCCTCTTTGTGGGGTTTTCTCCTTTTCAAGCTCTCAAGTTCCTTCCTTGGTTGAGTTACTGGGTCCTTAGATTCTACAAGATATAATAGATTAGAAGATCTTGTCCTATACTGATGCCTAATCTACTCCAATCTTGTGGCCATATTAATGAACTCTCCTTCTTTCCAATTTCTCAACCCTTCTCTTCTCCCTCTATTAAACACAATCTCTTTCACTCTCAACCCCCAGTAGTCTCACTCAAACATACTCAAAGTCAGGAACTTATTCTACCACATATTCACTCACTTCCTTCGTTTCCCTCGATCACTCTCCACAATTGAAGTACTAAATCTTTCGACCTTGAAATATCAACCAAAACACCTTTTTCAATATATAACGTACCTCTTTTGTGTTTCATACATATTCAAGTGTAGTTTTACTGCCATACTTCGGTGGAAATTACTATGAATATTTTACCACATCAAAGAACATACATATGGTAGCAGCAATTTTACAACTGAATCATAATGTCTCAGAGAAATACACAAAAGTCATAATCAGATTAGAACTCACTAGCTGCAAGTTATAGTAAAGCACACAAAAATTTATCGTTGATTCCTAACTCATAAAGCCAGTAGATTTTCCAAGTGATCTGGAAGTAGTTTCTTTCATTTCATTAACTATGACAAATGAATTTACTTCATTAAGTAACGTAATATCCATCAATCTTCGACTTCAATTGGATGTCGCATGTGTCTCTACTCTGGTCTCAGCTTGTCTGTTGTTGTAATTTGGATTGTCAAAATCTCATCAGAATCAGTAGACTAAATGGAGCCCATGTAATGAGAGAATAAGAGAGTTAGCTCTTGCGCAACAGAATTCATGATCTAATGGTGTTGGCACATATAACAGTCTTCTAGTCATATCCGTTTATCCCTATACATCTTATTTCAAGTATCAACCAAATAGTTGTAGTTCTCAACAGTTAACAAAATCTATACCCTGGGCGAGATAGAATATAAACTAAGACTTTAACTCATTCAGAAATATTGTGTATACATGTGATTCAACAATACCATAAACATGTGTGTGGGCCTAGAATTCCATACATAATGTATGAGAAAGATGGAAAATATAACTCAGGAATAAAAGTCATGATAAATACCCAACCATTCAAAAGAAACCACATGAAAAATATTAATCGAAGAGCAGTCTTTACAACTTTTTGATAGCAGCAACACTTTGACTCAGATGGTTTCTCATGAGGACAAAAAAGGCAACAAACTAATATCTATCAGATTTGTTATCACAAAAGATTTCCACAAATATCGTTTTCATCGCTTGCAGCAATTACACGCTCGATAACAATACATCAATTGTTATATTAAATAGTTTAACATGACACTTGACAGCGCAATTTCTGTGATTGAACAACATTGAGATTTCCATAGAATAACTAAATCATGTATTGATTATGGACAAATTTCATGCATGGTCATTCTATCAATTCTGTGCATCATTCAGTTACTGACATCATAAAGAAAAGCAAGCGAAAGCTTATCTCAAAAGTGATGACAATGCTAACGTGGATATTGGCCTTCTTCCCTTCTCTAGCAGTTCTATGTCGGATGCTCCCCCTTCCACAGTCTCTTACATCCCTCAATTTAACATGCATTTTTTCCTCCTCCTTGCGCGTGTCCTCCCGTTCTTCGATATCATGTGCTGTCTCCTCTTTTCCTTCCCAACAAGCTCCAAAAATCTCTGATTATACTCGCCCTTCTGCACATATGTATAGCTGAAGTCCATCTGCTGCGGGGTTGCGTGAAGTGGACCTCCCTCTACGCCGTATTGGCTCCCCCCTCTATGAAGATACTCACTGATCAACAGCGCTCATACCGCAAAGAAGCCCCTCTTCATCAGATAAGCCATAACCAAGAATAGCAAGTTTTCACCTCTGAGCTAACTCCAACTTATCTGTTTTGATCTATCTTTTTGAGAGTGATCTTCCAAGGTACATAGGGTGTCTAATACATCCATTGGCAAGCTAAAAGGGCCCACCATCTACTCCTGGAGTTCATTTGGCTGGTGTAGAGCAAAGATTTTGCAACACCTCTTCATCTTCAACACATACCTATCCATCTCTTCACATTCTGGACCTGACATTTGAGTGCTTGTTTGCTGAAATTCTTCTTGGACAACACCTCCATCATCTTCGCAATCTTCTTCAAGAATCTTCTCTTTCCCTTTGTCTCCAAACCATGGTCTTAGCTCATCAAATACCACATCTTGTGAGACTCGTAGCTCCTTTGTCACCGGATTGTAGCACCTATATCCCTTTTGCTCCGATGAATATCCAATAAAAATACATTTTTCGGACTTTGCCTCCATCTTTGTCCTTAGTTCTTGAGGGATGTGAACATAACACACGCATCCAAAAACTTTGAGATGTGTAAGGTTAGGCTGTTGGAGTTAGACGTCTGCGGAAGCACGCGAACAGCACAAGGAAGAAGAAGAAGCTTGGAGCACAACACACAAGACTGAATGTATTACTAGAGAATGTACAAAGATAAGTAGCCCATTAGGGCAATAGGCGTATATACAAGCCGGGGGAAAAAAACCTCCTAAAGAGGGAAAAAAGTGCCCCGGCGGTCCTAGAGTGTTCACACACATCACTACCTAAATATATCAACAAATCCCCCCTGGGAGTGATGCGGTGAACAAGGAGCTGGCACTCATGTATAAGGAAGTGCCGAGCTATGTGGAAATCACTCCACAAAAGGAAGTAAGCCCAAAGCTTTGCGGAAAGCTTCAAACTTCTCCCTAGGCAGAGCCTTCATGAAAAGGTCTGCAATGTTCTCCTGCGTGGGCACATATGCCAAGCTGATCTCCCCAGCAGAGAACCTCTCCCTGACATAGTGATAATGCACCTCAATGTGCTTAGTGCGAGCATGGAACACAGGGTTCCTCGCAACTCCCAATGCGCTCTGACTGTCAGTGAAGATGGTGGTGGCAGAAGACTGGCCAACACCCAAATCAGCCATAAGGCGTCTGAGCCACACACACTCAACAGTCGCTGTGAAAGCTGCCCTATACTCAGCCTCACAACTGGAAGTGGCCACAGTAGGCTGCTTCTTGCTCAACCAAGATATACATGAGCTACCAAGCATGAAGCAAAAACCACTGGTGGACACACGAGTGTCATAGCAACCAGCCCAATCCGAGTCAGAAAAAGCATGCAAATCTGGCGGTGGTGATCCCCCCTTGGGATAAAACAACCCAAGTAGCCGAGTACCACTCAAGTAGCGAAAGATGCGCTTAACCGCTTTCCAATGCGTGACTCCTGGGCAATGCATAAACCTGCTCATCTGTGAGACAGCAAACTGAATATCTGGCCGAGTAATGCATAAGTAAATCAAGCATCCAACAGCCTGCTGATAGAGAACAGCATCAAATGCATCTCCAGCATCATGAAGACTCAATCGTAAACCTGTCTCCATAGGAGTGGCAATAGGCTTACAGTCTTCAAGGCCAAAACGCTGCAATAATGTGTCAATATATTTCGTTTGACACAAAGCCATTCCACCATCAACTTGCATAAATTGAATGCCCAAATAGTGATGCAAATGCCCCAAATCAGACATCTCAAATGAGGCATGCAAATCAGCCTTGAAATCAGCAATATGCTTCTCAAGAGGACCAGTGAGCAGCATGTCGTCTACATAGACAACAATGATCAGAAGCACATCATTAGCACGCTTAACATATAAGGTGCTTTCAGTTGGACTGTTCTCAAAACCATGTGCAATCAGATAGGCATGTATCTTCTCATACCAAGCACGTGGTGCTTGCTTTAAACCATATAACGCCTTCTTTAACCTGCACACCTGGTTTTCATGCCCTTTCTGCACAAAGCCACGGGGCTGAAAAACATACACTTCTTCATGCAAGTCACCATTCAGAAATGCTGTTTTAATGTCCAACTGATGTACATTCCAACCATGATGGGCTGCAAGTGCACAAATGCTCCGAACAGTAGTCATACGGCATGTAGGTGCAAAGGTCTCATCAAAATCAATGCCTCTTTCCTGCGCATAACCCTTTGCAACAAGCCTAGCCTTATACCTGTCAACTGTACCATCAGGTTTACGCTTCAGCTTGTATACCCACTTAGTGCCAATGGCCTTCTTGCCAGGAGGCAAGTCACATAAAGACCATGTACCATTCTTCATTATAGCATCATATTCAGATTGCATAGCAGCCATCCAATTTTCTGAATTTTGTGCTTCATCAAAAGAAATAGGCTCATTCTCATCACAGAGACTAGATGCAGCCATAGCATAGCAATCTGATGCAAAGGAGGTACTATGAGAGCCTGAACGAGTACGATATGACAAAGGTGCATCTAATTTGCTGTCACGCAAAGTCTGCACCAGCCATTTTGGCATAGTTTTTGCCTGTTCAATATCAGCTCTCTCATCAACAAGTGCATCATGTAAATCTGCATCAGAAATGGAATGATCTGCATCATCATATGAAACCTGCAAAGGCTGAGAAGTTGCCTCATTTGGACCAGCACTAGCCTGTCCACCTGTAAAAAGAGGCATCAAAGTATCATACATGTCTTTGGAGCTAACAGATGTCTCCTTAGTACATGAAAGCAATGGCTGAATAGCATCTTCCACAAAGACAACATCACGGCTAACCAGAATGCGTTTAGTCTGTGGATGATACAGACGATAGCCTTTACTTTCAGAACTGTACCCAACAAAAATACATTTTACTGCCTTATCATCCAATTTTCTGCGATGTTGTTCAGGCACTAATGCATATGCCAAACAACCAAAAACACGCAGATGAGCAACAGATGGCTTGCGGTCATGCCAAGCCTCATATGGAGTGATAGACTGCAACGCTTTGGTGGGACACCTGTTCAGTACATATGCTGCACACATGACAGCCTCAAGCCAGAAACTATGTGGTAAAGCCTGACTTTTGACCATGCACCTCGCCATCTCCATGAGTGACCTGTTCTTTCGTTCAGCAACTCCATTCTGTTGAGGTGTATGCGGCACTGTACACTGGTGTTTTATCCCACGTTCAGCCAGAAATGCATTAAAATCTGAAGACATATATTCCCCCCCTCGATCAGAACGGAGGGTGCCCATTTTACATGCTGACAGATTTTCAGCCAAAACCAAAAACTGTTTGAAGCACATGAACACTTCGGACTTTGCTTTGAGTGGGTATACCCATGCATGCCTGGAAAAATCATCAATGAAAGTCACGAAGTAAAGGTAATTTCCAAAAGAGGGTGTCTGCATAGGACCACAGACATCACTATGTACAAGCTGCAATTTCTGCATAGCCCGAACTGAACCATCTTTTGGAAAGGAAGAACGCTGCATTTTGCCCAAAATACAACCTTCACAAACATGTTTTCCAGGTGCCTCAAGTTTGGGCAAAGAAGACACCATTTCAGATTTCTGCAGGCGTAACAAACTAGCAAAATTCAGATGACCAAAGCGTGCATGCCAAAGCTTTGCATCTGACATAGCCTGAGAATCATGAACTGCACATGCCGAATCATTCACAGATCTTTCATAGTCTATGAGCTTATACAGCCCACGACATAAAATGCCAGAAGCAATAATCACATCGCCATTTGAGAGATCATGGACTGTACACCTGTCGTCAACGAATTTCACAACCAAGCCAATCTTGGCTAATGCAGAAACTGATAACAGGTTCTTTTTTATCCCTGGCACAAATAAAGCATCTGACAAAGTGAAAGAACTACCATCAGCAGTAGTCAAAATGATCTTACCAACTCCCATAACAGGATAAGAGGAGTTATTGGCGCATGTGACAGTATTCCCTGTAGGGGCAGGCTCGAGTGAAGAGAAGAAACTGCGCTGCGAGGTAATATGTTTGGTCGCCCCACTGTCAAAGTACCAAACATCTGAGTCTACTGCAGACATGCACTGATCATGAGAAGATGGGTCAAAACTGCAGACAGTAGTAAACGCCCATTCTTCTTCCTGCACAAGATTTGCAGACTCTGTTTTTGGTGTAGAGGCCTCTGCAACAACCATTCCAGCCTCTTTCTTCTTTGCCTCTTTAGCAGCCAGTTTTGGACAGTTCTTTATAATATGATCATTTCCTTTACAGTACTTGCAGAACAATTTCTGCTTTTCTGATTTCTTCTCATCTTTATCCTGGTTCTTCGATTGTGCAGCATTTGCAGATTTCTGCTTACTAGTAGAAGAGCTCCATTTTCCTTTGCCCTTCTGACTAGCCAGGAAAGCTTGATCTGCAACACGCATAATGGACCTGTTCTGCCTGGACTGATCTTCCTGCAACAGAACAGAGACTAATTCCTCAAATGACAAGGCATTCGGATTGCCTTTCATCATCAATCGAAGAGTAGAGGCAAAACTCTGATATGAATCAGGAAGGCCATTCAGAACGGTCTGCACAAGTGAGCTATCTGGTATAACCTCATCAGCAGAAATCAAATGTTCCTTCAGGTCTTTGATCTTTGTAAGAAAACTGTCCATAGAATCACCTTCATTCATGTGCTCACTCTCCAACTGTTTTCGGAGGTAAGCAACACGAGCCTCATTCCTAGCCCTGTACAAAGTGGTAAGTGTATCCCAAGCATCCTTTGCTGTTCTGCAAGAGCGAATGTGAGGGATAATGGCACGTTTGACAGACAAAGCTATCAATGCATGTGCCTAGGCATCTCTGCCATCCCAACGAATCTGCTCTGCAGTAGGTGCAACAGAAACAGCAGCACGAACAGGAATCTGCGGAATATCATCTTCGACACCATCTTCATCAGCTCCAACACCTGTATTTGCAGTACCTGTCGTTACAGGTGTAACAGGACGTCTTTCAACACCCTGCACAATGTTCCACAATCCTTTTGCAACCAGTACATGTCGCATCATATAAGCCCATAATGGGTAGTTGGTACCATCCAACTTATCCTCAACAGCCAACATACGGAATACATCATTGCTTTCAGCCATGGCCGGTGACTAAAATACCTTGATGCAGAAAATTGACTGTATCTCAAAAAGTTGAACGGAACTGCCCAGACGAGTTCTGCTAGACCTGTAGCAGACTTCGAGACGCTTAAACTGGCGAACAGAAACTGGTATATACCTTTGGCACAAAAGGACGAAATAGCCTGCACAAGCGCTGCGATAGTGCGTTCGGAGGCCGAAACGAGCTCAGATCGCGATTTCGGCACCACAGAGCGAAGCAGTTTTGATCTAGGAAACACCCTGAGTATGCTCACCAAATTTCATGCGAATCTGAGACTGCAAATGGAGGAGTGTCGACGGCGCCCTAGAAGAAGCAACGACCTGCTCTGATACCAATTGTTGGAGTTAGACGTCTGCGGAAGCACGCGAACAGCACAAGGAAGAAGAAGAAGCTTGGAGCACAACACACAAGACTGAATGTATTACTAGAGAATGTACAAAGATAAGTAGCCCATTAGGGCAATAGGCGTATATACAAGCCGGGGGAAAAAAACCTCCTAAAGAGGGAAAAAAGTGCCCCGGCGGTCCTAGAGTGTTCACACACATCACTACCTAAATATATCAACATAGGCTTCTTACCGGAATAAACCTCCTCGGGAGTTAGATTATGCACTCCAACCGTTGTGCACTTGTTCATCAAATAAATGGCCGTACTAGTTGCTTCAGCCCAATAGTTTAGTGGCATCTTCATCTCGTTGAGCATGCATCTTGCAACTTCTGTGATATGTCAATTTTTCCTTTCAGCTATTCCATTTTGTTGAGGTGTGTACCTACATGTAAATTGTCTCTTGATGCCAATTTCATAAAGAAAATCTGAAAATTCTTTGGAGAAATATTCTCCTCCTCCATCGGACCTCAAGGTCTTTATGTAGCGTCCTGTTTCCTTTTCTACCTGTGCTTTAAATCTCTTGAACATGGAGAACACATCTGATTTTTGTTTTATGCAAAACATCCATACTTTCCTTGAATGATCATCAATAAAAGTGACAAAATATCTATTACCAGCCACTGATGGTTGTTGTGATGGTCCCCATACATCCGTGTGTATCAAGTCGAGGACATTCCTTGCCACATAGTTGCTTTTCTTGAATGGTTGTCGAGTTTGCTTTCCTAGTTGGCATGCTTCACAAAACTCATGTAGTCTGGCATCATTGAATCTTGGAAGACCTCTTACCACTTCATGCTTGCTCATGTCCTTGACCTTGGGAATGTTGATATGTCTGCCACAAATCGATTTCAGCAATCCTCTTGTTTCCAAACTGAATATACATCACCTTTCCATGCGGTTGTTGAATGTCCAAAGTGAACATCCTTCCTTCTTTCCTTCCTTGAGCAATGACCTTGAATCCTTCTTTTGGATTCTTTATAAAGCAGCCTTTTTCATTGAAGATAACATGATATCCTTTCTCTACCATTTGTCCTACTGAAATCAAATTCTTTGCAATAGTAGGAACATGAAGAACATCAGCCAATACCTTCTTGTCTCCAAGCTTGATATCTCCAACATGCTCAATTGCATGTTGAGTTTCATCGCCGGTCTCCACACATCCTTTTCCACTTGGAGCTTGTAGCTTTGTGAACAAATCTCCTTGGCATGTCATATGGTTGCTGCAACCTGAATCTATGAACCATTTTTGGTAATCACTTCTCGAGTTGTTGTAGTCATGCTTCATGGCAAGCATGGTTTGCTTGTCTCCTTCACTTGATGTTCTCGCATAGTTATTTTGGCTCCTTTGGTTGCCTCCATTCAGCCTTCCATTCTTTTGCCAACAATCATTTGCATAATGTCCTAGTTTACCACAATGATAACATGTTATACCTTTATGAAGATTGTATGAACCTCGACATTTTCCTCTATTTCTTCCTCGACCTCTTCCATGTGTGTTGTCATTTGAGTTGTCCTTGTTGTCCTCCGAGTTTTGTTGGCTGAAATTTGTGTTGTTGTAGCTTCTTCCTCTTCCTCTCGAGCCTCCTCTTGAGTTCCTTCCTCTACCTCTTCCTGCATATAACATTTGACTATGGCTGTCCTTACCTTTGTTGCCTTCTCCTTGTTGAGCAACCTCTTCAGCCACAAGATTTGGTATAATCTCGTCTAATGTTGGTAGAGGATCTCTATAAAGGATGTTTGTGATGAGGGGCTTCCACTTTTCTTCACTTCTCAAGCCATTGAGGGCTGTTTGGACGATGTCTTCCTCTTCTATCTTGCATCCAACTGATGCTAGCTGATCTCGAAGCTCTTTCATCCTCAATGTATACTCACTAATGCTTTGGTTTGAGCTTTTCCTCATGTTGTTGAGCTCGTTCTTGAGTTGCATCCTTCGAGACCTTGTTGAGGTAGCATACACCTTCTCCAATGCTTCCCAAAATTCCTTGGCTGTTTCTAAGCTTTGCACATGACCAATCATAGTGTTAAAAATAACTTGTGAGATGAGGAACATCACCCTTCGATTCCTCTCTTCCCAATCAGCAAATTGTCTCCTTTGTGCCGGAGTAATGTTGGGATCTTCAATGTCCATCGGTTGTGGATCGTCTCCACTAACTAGACTCCATAAACCTTTACCTTTAAGGTAATTTTTCATTTTGTACCTCCAAGATTGAAAATTATTTTTGTCTAACTTCTCAACTTGTTGTCCTAAATCAGCCATTGAAAACTTCCAAGATTGAAGTTTACCTCAAGTATGTTGTGGTGCTCTTTCTTGACTTCACCAAGCTCCCCCTTGATTTGTAGCTTCTCCTTTGCTTCAATTCAGTTCCAATGCTTTGAATCTTCAAACTCCAATGCTCTGATACCAATTGTTGGAGAATTCCTCTCCTAATCGTAGCGGAAAGTGTCAAAGACCTTCTCAGGATCAAGACTCTTGCCAACAGCAGAACCTTCAAATGAAAACTGGTACCAATTGAAATATCCAATGAACTTGAAACTTTGTTCACTCAAACTAGACACCTAGATCTTTCAAACGAGATATCAAACACTCAATTTGGAGTAGATTTGGGTTGGCAATTATTTGATTCAAAACAGACTACCTGTCCACTCAGTTAGGCTGAAAACTGGACTTCACTAAAACCTAAATAACTCATAGAGCATAAATAATTTCATAAAGCTGTTCTAGATAGAGGAATTACTCGAGATAAGCTTTCCAACAAATGTTTAAACACTAAAATTGGATACATATATTGAGAGATATGACTCTTATAAGTAGACTACCCAAAAATGGGTGTGCGGCTGGACATACTCTATGAGAGTAAACTGAACGAAATGACTCAAAACAATTGAAGTAGCTACAAGGGGGCTTCCATGCCTTCTTCCTCTATCCTTGAGTGTCCTCCCTTGCCTCTTTTATAGCCAAGTGACCAAAAACTCTCATGATGAGTTTGAGAGCTCTTCTCCATCATTTCTCCACTACTTTGGACAGCCACTCCTCTTGCAGTTCAGTTTTTGGATTTGATTCTCTTTTGAATGATTCTCTTTTGGTCTCCACTACTTGCTGAAGTAAATGCTTCTATTTTTCATTTTTGTATTTTTCTTCTACTGAAGAAAATCCTTTTTGCAAAAATATATACGAGCTTACTTCTTTATTATTAACAAAAAATGCACTCAAAACATGAACAAAGATGTCTTGTGCTCTTTCCGTAGCAGTTGATGCCTTTCTTTTCTTTCACTTGCACACACCACACAGGAGAAGCAACCCCCGAATCCCCTTCTGTCCACGCTCACCCCCTGCTTTTCTTCTTTTCCCGCCTCACCTCCTGCCTTCGATTCTCTCCAGCACACCTATACCCCGCTGCTCCTCGTTTTTTCCACATGCACCCTGAAAAAAACAAGAAGAAGAAGAACGACTTCTTCCCCCGCACCCAGTCCAAGACCTCCTTGTGAATGCCACCTCCTTTCCAAATCTTCTATTGACGACTTCCAATTCTATGCCTGCTCGCGTAAGCTTTCCCCAAAGAGGATCACACCAATGAGAATGTGCAGCCAGTCTTCCCGATCGACTGTTGGATGTACCCCTCTGTCCTTGTAGACTATTCCCCTCACTCTCCAGCCATCGAGAGCAAACAACGCCCCCTTTCTTCTGTCTTCGGTCTCCGTGCAGATGCACGGACAAGAAAAAAACGAGATAGATAAAACCCCCCAACAGAGCAGCAAAAAGAAACTTTTTATTTTCTCTTTTTTTTTCCTCTTTACTCACCCACTCTTTCTGACACTCCACTTCCCCAACTCTCTGACACTTCCAGCGGTTGACCAGTGACCACCGCCTTCCCCTTGTGGCCTTCAAGTCTCTTGTGTACCATATCCATCAATTAAAATGGTCCTAGCCATTACATCTCGAAAAAGCAAGCTTATCAAATGCTCCTTGTGCTTTTACACCCTGCCCCCTTTTTTAGGCCATACAAATGAATGAGAGACTTATGACAAGGCCACCTTCATATAATTCCTTCCTCGCAATGTCCTCATGTATTCATGTACCCCTTTTTTTTTTTTACAGCAACTATCCAGCAGAAGCCTTCAGAACACGAGAGCAAGACACTTGATATGAATGAAACCCCTCAAGTTTCATTTGCTCGAAACACTGGAGTGCCTCCTTTCCATGGTGAGGATGATTTACATATCTCGGAATCAATGTGTTCCATAATGATGAAAGTTTGTCAAAACATGACGAGCCCTTGACATGAGGCCACAATGGCTATACATGGCAACCGGTGAGCTACCCAGAACAATGTCTCCTTCCCAGAGACCCTGCATCTCAGGACCTTTATTGATATCTCCAGTGTCACTGCAGGCCCCAGGCCAAAAATAGTAACAACAAGATCTGTCCACATCTTCATACTGAGCATCTGTTGCCATCAAAGCATTTCAAGAGATAATAGTTGGCTGCAATCCTTTAGATAACATTCTTGTGAAACAATCGCGATACATCCATGGCATATCCAACGACATTTCCTTAACATGCATGGACACATTTGGAAACTTACAAACCCGCAAGCATACAGGAAGAACCAATGATATTTGCAGGTGTCTACTAAGGTAGCTTCTATTAGATACAAGTCATCGGGGAAGTCCAAGAACTGCACCTCAGTCCTATCATCCTCCATCATCTGTAGGGTCTCTACCAGTTTTGGCCTCCCAAAAGCATTTCATTATCAAAGCACAAAACTCCTTACGCATATGTGTGCACGGTGAAACATGGCAACTAATGCATCACCAAGATTTTGGTCATGATCAAGCAATGTCTGCCTGGGACTTCCAGCATGCACCCTTCCAGCTTGCCCTCTAAACCAATCTATCACCAACACACCTTTTTCCCCTTCCAATTACCTGCAATCACGCATCTATTCTACACAATGAAGACATGTTAGTGCAAAAGATAGACAATAAACATAGTTAACAATTCTCAAATCATTTTTTGCACACCATGTGCTCAACCTCTCTTGGTCTTCTTGAGTTGGTTGCCCTTTGGCCCTTAGCATAGGTATCAAATCAACTTCAGTGATGTATCCATATAGATGTATTCCTTGAAAACATGCTTCTTGTAATAAAAGTGATAGGTAGGAGATGATTGAACCACACTCTTGACAGATAGGAGATGGTTGAACTACACACTAAGAGGGAGGATTAGGAAGTAATACTCTGTTGATATATTTAGGTAGTGATGTGTGTGAACACACTAGGACCACCGGGGCACTTTTTTCCCTCTTTAGGAGGTTTTTTTCCCCCGGCTTGTATATATGCCTATTGCCCTAATGGGCTACTTATCTTTGTACATTCTCTAGTAATACATTTAGTCTTGTGTGTTGTGCTCCAAGCTTCTTCTTCTTCCTTGTGCTATTCGCGTGCTTCTGTAGACGTCTAACTCCAACAATTGGTATCAGAGCAGGTCGCCGCTTCATCTAGGGCATCGTCGACACTCCTCCGGTTGCAGTCTCAAATTCACATGAAATTTGGTGAGCATACTAAGGGTGCCGAAATCGCGATTTGAGGTCGTTTACCTGATTCATATCAGAGTTTTGCTTCTACTCTTTGATTGATGATGAAAGGCAATCCAAATGCCTTGTCATTTGAGGAGTTGGTCTCTGTTCTGTTACAGGAAGATCAGTCCAGGCAGAATAGGTCCATTATGCATGTTGCAGATCAAGCTTTCCTAGCTAGTCAGGAGGGCAAAGGAAAATGGAGCTCTTCTAATAGTAAGCAGAAATCTGCAAATGCTGCACATTCGAAGAACCAGGATAAAGATGAGAAGAAATCAGAAAAGCAGAAATTGTTTTGCAAGTACTGTAAAGGGAATGATCATATCATAAAGAACTGTCCAAAACTGGCTGCAAAAGAGGCAAAGAAAAAGGAGGTTGGAATGGTTGTTGCAGTAGCCTCTACACCAAAAATAGAGTCTGCTAATCTTGTGCAAGAAGAAGAATGGGCGTTTACTACTGGTTGCAGTTTTGACCCATCTTCTGATGAGTAGTGCATGTCTGCAATGGACTCAGGTGTTTGCCAGTACTTTGATAGTGGGGTGACCAAACATATTAACTCGCAGCGCAGTTTCATCTCTTCACTCGAGCCTGCCCCTACAGGGAATACTGTCACATGCGCCAACAACTCCTCTTATCCTGTTATGGGAGTTGGTAAGATCATTCTGACTACTGCTGATGGTAGTTCTTTCACCTTGTCAGATGCTTTATTGCCAGGGATAAAAAAGAATCTATTATCAGTTTCTGCATTAGCCAAGATTGGCTTGGTTGTAAAATTGGTTGATGACAGATGTACAGTTCATGATCTGTCAAATGGCGATGTTGATTTTTGGGATCGTCAGATATTAGCATATCTTTGCCCACTAGTCTGATGACTATTGCAACCCGTGAATGTCGAGATGGAGCTGTGACTTGCTAAACTCCTTTCTTTGCATGCAATCCATCATTTTTTGATGAAATCACTCATGATTGTTAGCTTACTAAGTTGATTAGAGTTCCCTAAAAGGAATTAAGACAATTGCTTCTATGCTCAAAGAAGTGTTCAAAACACTGAACAAGTGTAGGAACAAAAATAACAAGTTTTTAACTCTTGGATCAACTCTTACCTATCTGTTTTGATTCACTTTTTGAGAGTGATCTTTCAAGGTACATAGGGTTTCTAATACATCCTTTGGCAAGGTAAAAGGGCCCACGACATATCTCTTGAGTTCATTTGGCTAGTGTAGTGCAAAGTTTCTACAGCGCCACTTCATCTTCATCAAGTACAAATCCATCCTCACAGTGGTATCATAGCAAGGTTGGACAACATGGCAGATGGATTTCCTTCATCAATTGACAAATTGGATAGAGGTAACTACTCAGCCCAGTCATTAAGGATGAAAGCTTATCTTCAAGGCAGGAATATAGATGGTTATATAGCTGGCGATGAAGTTATGCCAAGTTTCAGGAATAAAGGTCAACTTACACAAGAACAACAAGAAAGATTGAGCACATGGTGCTCCAAGGATGCACTTGCAAGGTCTTATCCCCTCAACTCTATCTCAAATTTTTTGTTGCCTCACATTAGAAGTTGTAAAACATCACAGGAAGTGTGGAATGCACTTGAGGCCTTCTTCTCTTCAAGCACAAAGGCTAGAAAGAACCAACTATGGTTGGACTTCACAACCCTCAAGAAATATTCCAAGCAAAATGTGACTGATTTTGTCAAAAAGATCAAAGATATTGCTGATCGGCTAGGAAGCATTAGAGAATTAATAGATGAAGAACAAATTGTAAGGCAAGTCATCAATGGTCTGAAGGCAGATGACAAGTGGGAAGCCTTTACAATAGCAATGGATCTATACATAGATATGCATATACCACATTTCAATACACTTATGGGACAACTACTTACTCAAGAGGCCAAGCTCATAAATAATGGAGAAGGTTCCAAAGGTAATCAATCTTCTACTTCGTATACTGATAAAAATAAAGCCAAAGACAACAAAGGGAAAGGAAAGAAAGTGGATGATGAAGCAGGTACACACCAAGCTAACTATGCAAGTAGAGGAAGACATGGTAGAGGTAGAGGAGGAAGACAAGGCAGGGGGAGATCCCAAGAATCTAATCCTTGTTCTATTTGTGGATTAACTAATCATAGAATTGGGAATTGCTTTAGGAATTCCAAGAATCAAAGAGGTAGAGGCTACAACAGAGGAGGTTATGGCTACTCAAGAGGAAGGGTCAACAATTTCCATGGCAACCACAACAACTACAACAATTCAACCTACCATGGAGGATACAAAGGGAGAAGAGATTACAAAAATTACACAGAAGACTCAAATCAAGAAGACTCTCTACTTTTCATGAATATGACAATGTCACAAGGTAAATCTGATGAGCATGTTTTCTACATAGATTTAGGTTGCTCAAATCATGTGGCAGGAAATGTGGCCCTCCTATCAGATTTAGAAGATCCAAGGAGCAAGCATGAAGTGCAAATAGGTGAGGATACAAGGCATCTAGTGGAGAAGATAGGAAATGTAAAAGCACCTGATGGACCTACTTAGCGAGGTACTCTATGTCCCTACCATCACAAAGAACTTGATAAGTGTAGGACAGATTGTGGAGAAAGGCCTCCAAGTAAGGTTCACAAAAGGAGGAGCATTTGTTGAAGATCCAAGTCAAGGATTCAGGAGGATTGCAAAGCGTGAAAAGACAAGTAGATTATTCACATTTGAATTGCAAAACACTAGGAACATTGCTCTCTTTAATTGTGGTAGTCAGAAACTCATATAATTGGAAGTATTGCACAAAAGTTTAGCACATATTGGTGAAAGATCATTAAAGCAAATTTACAGGGACCAAAGTGTACTTGGACTCCCCAATCTGTCAAAGCAACACATGATTTATAAGTGTAGTGCATGTCAATTTGGAAAGTCTCACATGTTACCATTCATGAAGAAAGGATATATGCATGGAGATCTCTTGGAATTCGTTCATACAGATGTATGGGGACCTAGCAAGGATGCTTCAATATCAGGAACAAGGTATTATGTCTCCTTCATTGATGATTGTAGTAGATGGATTATACTATACTTTATGAAACACAAAGATGAAGTCTTTTCATGCTTCAAAAGATATTTAGCTCTTGTGGAGAACCAAGCAGGTAAAACACTAAAAAGGCTAAGGTCAGATGGAGGGGGAGAGTACTTCTCCCATGAATTTGAATCCTTTCTTGCAGAGAGGGTAATCAAAAGAGAGATTACTACAAGGTACACTCTTGAGCAAAATGGAGTAGCAGAGAGAAGGAATAGGACGATTGTTGAAGCTACAAGGTCTATGCTAAATGAAAAACACTTACCTAATTATTTATGGGATGAGGATGTATCCACAACCACTTATTTGATTAACAGGTTACCTTCAAAGTCCCTTGATGGCATGAGACCATAAGAGGCTTGGAATGGAAAAAAACCAAGCTTGGATCATCGTAAGATTTTTGGATGTATTGCTTATGCTCATGTTCCTTCACAGGTTAGAGGAAAGATGGATCCAAAAGCTGAAAGATGTGTGTTCATTGGATATGACAACAACCAAAAAGGCTACATGCTATACAACCCAACAACCAAATGATTCTTGGTGGGTAGAGATGTAGTCTTTGATGAGAATAGTTCTTGGTATGAAGACTCATGCAGTAAGATCAAGTTACCTTATGATCTTGAAGAAGATTTTCCAAAACATGTCAAGGATAACCCTTCTAAAATTGAAGAATAGGATACCTTAGAAGATGATGACACATCTCAGATTGAAAAACTCAAAATGTGGAAGTCTAAAGATAAAGCTAAAATGCAAGAACTTGGACAAGATTCAGAATCATCACATCATGGCCTAAGAAGGTCCATGAGGGAGAAAAGAAAACCTGAGAGGTATGGGTTTGATACTTTTCTAGTTAGTAAACATTCAATCTATCTAGCACAGGACATAAATCAAGAGGAACCCTCAACATTTGAGGAAGCAAAGAAGAAATCAGAGTTGAAGGCATGCAATGGAAGAAGAAATTGAAGATCTTGAGGAAATTAACACTTGGGAATTAGTTCCCAAGTCTTCATCAATGAAAGTGATAGTTTCAAGATGGATATAAAAACTGAAGAAGAACTCAGATGGCTCCATTAACAAGTATAAGGCAAGGCTTGTGGCAAAAGGCTTTGCACAAACTCAGGGAATTGATTATGAGGAGACTTTCTCTCCTGTGGCAAAGATGCCTACAATTAGAGTCCTGCTTAGTATTGCTTCTTCCAAGAATTGGAAGATACTTCAATTGGATGTAAAAAATGCATTTCTCAATGGATGGATAACAAAAGAGGTTTTTATGGCACAACCACCTAGTTTTGAGAATCAAGTACATCCTGATTATGTGTGTAAGCTTAATAAAGCTCTATATGGACTCAAACAAGCCCCAAGGGCTTGGAATCACAGGCTTGTTCCATTCTTGCAGGAGAAAGGATTTCAACCTAGCAAGGCAGATCCATCAATCTTCATCAAAAAGAGTAATTATGAAGTCATCTATTTGTCTGTGTATGTGGATGATATTATACTTATAGGAAATGATGCAGATGGGATGAAGAAGATCAAGGAGCAGATGCAAGAAGAGTTCAAGATAAGTGACTTGGGTTCACTCACATACTTCCTAGGATTGGAAGTAGTATACAGAGATCATGGACTATTCCTTACTCAAAGGAAATACATTAAAGACTTGTTGACAAAGTTCAAGATGCAAGATTGCAGGATTTCAGGTACTCCAATAGAGGTTAATCATAAATTGAACTCACATGAAGGTAAACTCATAGAAGATGTCACAGGTTATCAAAGCCTTGTGGGTAGTTTGAACTATGCTACATTGACAAGAGTAGATATCAAAGGGACCATGAATGAGGGATTATACTACCCTTATGTATCTGATTTAAGTTTGAAGTTATTCTCTGATGCAGATTGGGATGGGTCCAAGGAAGACAGAAGGAGCACCTCAGGATGTCTTACCTTTGCAAGGTCAAAACTTGTTTCATGGTCATCTAAGAAGCAACCCACATTTGCTCTTTCTTTAACAGAAGCTGAATACAGATGTCTTGCTATAGCTACTCAAGGAGCAATGTGGATGAAGACACTAGTTATAGATCTTGGATTGGAAATTGGAACTCCAAATAGTTTTGGTGACAACATGAGTTCCATTCACTTGGCTGCCAATCCAATTTTTCATGCAGGGAATAAACATATTGAAGTACATTACCACTATGTAAGAGAGAAGATTGTGAGCAAGGAAATTCAGCTATCATATGTGTCAACTCATCAACAATGTGCAGACATTTTAACCAAGGCATTAGATGGAACAAAACTCAATAAATTCATAGGTATGATTGGTTTGCAGGAAATCAAGGAGGAATGAAGACTAGGCATGTTAGGCTTGAGGGGGAGATATTGGTGCAATTAAACCCAAGACCACATACTTGATTCATTAACTTATGCTTGATTTATTTGCATAACCTATGCAAGACTACATAAGAATACTCTCTTGCAAAGATCCTTCATATTTATCCTTGTAAAAGTGGATTATACCCATGAGGAGTTAGGAAGCTCTAAATCATGTATCACTTGGTTTTTGAGCAATGAGAGAATCTATACAATATGATAGCATTCACCTTTTAGGTAGAATTTGAATTTGAATTCAAGCTTTGGCTCCAAGTTCAACTATAAGAAGAGGATCTAAAAGACCTGCGTGTATATCGCGTTTGGGAGATCCTTTTGTAGTACATCCATTGTGAAGTGAGAGCTCACCTCATAGCTCTTTCACCTTTCACACATTGAGCAATGCTTGATTGCCAATGACATTGTATCTGTACATGTTTAATACATATATGATCATTACATTCTCATCTTACTTCTCTGTCATAACTCCATCCAAACAGTGATCTTCTCAGAGCTTGTTCTCAGTGTGTAAATGATCATTTTCCATGCTTTAAAGCATGATAGAATCAGCATACTATTTATTATAATCCCACAAAGTTTCATTAGCATTGCTTCTTGGAATCGTTAGATATTAGCATATTTTTGCTCACTGGTCTGATGATTATTGCAGCCCATGAATGTCGGGATGGAGTTGTGACTTGCTAAACTCCTTTCTGTGCATGTAGTCTATTTTTTTAATGAAATCACTCATTATTGTTATCTTACTAAGTTATTAGAGTTCCAAAAAGGAATTAAGCCAATTCCTACTGTGCTTAGAGAACTGTTCAAAACACTGAACAATTGTAGGAACAAAAATAGCAAGTTTTTTACTCTTGGATCAACTCTTACCTATCTATTTTGATTCATCTTTTTGAGAGTGATCTTCCAAGGTACATAGGGTGTCTAATACATCTTTTGGCAAGCTAAAAGGGCCCACTACATATCTTTGGAGTTGATTTGGCTGGTGTAGTGTAAAGTTTCTGCAGCACCACTTCATCTTCATCAAGTACAAATCCATCCTCACATTGGCTAACCAAAATGTGTTTATTCTATGGATGATATAGATAATAGTCTTTGCTTTCAAAATTGTACCCAATAAAAGTACATTTCATTGCTTTGTCATACAATGTTTTTCCTTGTTGTTTAGGTAGTAATGTGTAGGCTAGACAACTAAAAATGTGCAGATGGGCAGCAAATGGCTTGCAACCATGCCAAGCATCATATGGAGTGAGAGACTACAATGCGTTGGTGGGATACGTATTCAGTACATATGCTACACACATAACCACCTCAAGCTAGAAGCTATGTGGTAAAGCATGACTCTTGACCATACACCTTGCTATTTCCATGAGAGACTTGTTTTTCCTCTCAACAAATCCATTTTTTTGAGGTATACATGACATTTTACAATGATGTTTCATCCCACACTCAATTAGAAATGCATTAAACTCAGAAGACATATATTCACCCTCTAGATCAGAATAGAGGATGCCCATTTTACATGTTGAAAAATTTTGAACCATAACTAGGAGTTGTTTAAAGCATATAGGAACCTCGGACATTTCTTTCAATGTATAAATCCATGGATGCCTATAAAACTCATCAATGAAAGACACAAAGTATAGGTAATTCCCAAATGAGGGGTCTACATAGGACGACATACATCACTATGAAGAAGCTGTAATTTATGTGCAACTCTAATTGAACCATCTTTTGGAAAGGAAGAAAATTGCGTTTTTCCTAGAATAGAGAATTTGTAGACATGTTTAGAAGCTACATCAAGTTTGGGCAGAGAGGAAAAAATTTTAGATTTTTTTAGGCATAGCAAACTAGCAAAATTCAGGTGACCAAAGTGTGCATGCCAAATCTTTGCATTTAAGGTAGCCTAAGAATCATGAACTGAACACGTTGAATCATTCATAGATTTTGCATAATCTATGAGCTTATATAACCCCCAAAATAAAATGTCAAAAGTGATGATAACATCACCATTTGAGAGATCATGAATTGTACATCTAACATAAACAAATTTGACAACCAAGCCAATCTTGGCTAGTGTTGAAATTGATAACAAATATATCTTGATCCTTGGCACATATAAGGCACCTGAAAATGTAAAAGAACTACCATCAACAATAGTTAGAATGATCTTTGCAAATGCCATTGCAAGAAAAGAGGACTTGTAAGCACATGTGACAATATTCTTTGTAGGAATATTGCAATGTGAGGTAATATGTTTGATGGCACTACTATCAAAGTACTAAATGTCCGAGTCTATTGTAGGCATGCACTAATAATGAGAAGATGGACCATAACTAGAAACAAAAATAAATGTGCATTCTTCATTTTGAACAAGATAGTAGAATTTGTTTTAGGTGTAGAGGCCTCTAGAACAACCATTCTAGCCTCTTTCTTACTTGCCAAATTTGCAGCGAGTTTAGGACAACTATTTATGGCATGGTAATTTGCCTTATAGTACCTACAAAATTATTTCTACTTTTCTATTTTCTTCTCATCTTTGTCTTCTTTCTTTGATCATGAAGCATTAGCAGATTTCTATTTACTAGTTGATGAGCTCCATTTACCTTTTCCTTTTTGACTAACTAAGAAAGCTTGATCTACAGCATGTATGATTGACTTCTTCTACATAGATTGATCTTCTACAACAAAACAGAGACTAACTCCTCTAATCAACCTCTCTTTCAAATCTTTGATATTTTTGTGAGAAAAATTTCCATTGAATATCCTTCATTCATATTCTCACTCTTCAATTGTTTTTAGAGGTAAGCAACATGAGCCTCATTTCTTGTATGGTATATGTTGTAAGACTATCCAAAGCATATTTTGTTGTTTTTTAGGATCGAATGTGAGGAATAATGGTGTGTTTGATAAACAAAGTTATCAATGCATATGCTCATGCATCTTTGACATCTGAAGAAATTTGCTCTACAGTAGGTGCAATAGGAATCAAAGAACATACAATAGATTCAAGATCATCCTATTCAACACCAGTCGCATCACCTTCAATCACTATATTTGCAAGTGTAGTAGGAAATTTTTCAACAACTTGCATAATATTCCACAAGCCCTATGCTACCAGTACATGGCACATCATGTATGCTCACAATGGGTAATTACTACCATCCAAATTATCCTCAACAACCACCAAATGGAACAAATCATTTCTTTGAGCCATGGCTAGTGACTAAATACTTTGACTTAAAAAATTGAATGTATCTCAAAAAGGTGAATAGGAATGCCTAGTCAAGCTCTACTAGTCCTGTAATAGACTTTGAGGTACTTGTAATGGTGAATCGAAACCCCATATATATATTTGTCACAAATGAATAAAATTGCCTGTATAATTACTATGATAGCACGTTTGGAAGAAAAAAAATCAAAATTTTGATGTCACAAAACCAAACTATTTTAAACTCCTAATCACCTCTAGTATGCTCACTGATTTTCATGCAATCCTAAGACTATGACCGAAGGGATGTTATCGACATCCTAGAGAAAGTGGCAACCTTTGTTGATGAAGTGTTGTGATGAAAATGCACTATGGTGGATTCCCATTTAAAACAGACTCACAAAGATGCTCTCACAATAGAAAACCAAGGTAAAGACGATCCACATGGTACTCTACATAGACCTCTAGAAGATACAAAAACTATGAAATACATAGAGACCTCGAACATAGATTTCCTAGGTTAACAAATATGGTTAAACTTATAGTCTTTTCCTGATCAGGATGCTATATGTGTTATTAAAGAACATATACAAAAGTGTCTAGGGGCCATTTGTCCTTTCACATGACAGTAACGATAACGATCTCCCACCAATGGAAAATACGACCAAAGTGAACTATGGGAGAAAAATAAAGGATATTTGAGTGTAAGTATACAAATTATACCTCCCACTGATGGGCATGTTACACAATGTACAAGTACTATGCAAGATCATGAATCAGGTAACCTCCACACAAGTGACAACAATGTCGAGAGCTATCTTGTGGTAGAGCTTTAATCAAAGTATCTACATCATTATCTCAAGTATGAACCTTCTCAAGAATAATGCTCTCAATGGCTAAGCAATTCTTTTGTGGTGATACCTCACCTCCATGTGCTTGTTCTTTGCATGATAGAATAGGTTCTTAGCGAAAGAAATGGCACTTAGGCTGTCAGAGAAAACGAGGTACATGTTGAGGTAGATCCATGTCAAAAGCAAGATGATAAAGCCACAATGCTTCCTTACATGTCTTATTAGCCACAAAACATGCTTTTCTTCTATAGTGGAAACAAATGTTCATTCTTGAAGATGAGATCTCCAAGAGATTGCACCTCTAGCAAAGTGAAAAATTTACCTTGATGTAGATTTTTGATTGTTTACACAACAACCATAACCATAATCTATGTAACCAATAATGGATGCATCTCCTCTATCCAAGCATAGAAACTTATCCTTAGTGTCATTAATATATCTGAAAATCATCCTGACTACTTCCCAATGCTTCTTGCTAGGATTAGACATATATCTGCTCACAACTCCCACTACAAATGCATTGTCTTATCTCATATTTGTCCTAACGTTCATGAGATTTTCAATAGCAGAATGATAAGAAATTTTGGTCATCAATTCCTTTTCCTCATCTGATTTTGCAATTATCTTTGCTGAACTTAACATATGTAGGTAAAGATGTACTCAAAGCCTTTCCACCTTGCACATTGAACCTATGAAGTAATTTGGATATGTACTCATTTTGAGACAAATATATGCATTTGTTACTCCTATCGAGAGTAATAAACATGCAAGAATATGTTTAGCATCCCCTAAATCCTTCATATCAAATATCTCATGCAACTTCTTCTTGAGCAATGAAAGTCATCAAAGGACTTTCCAACAATCAACACATCCTCGACATAAAGTATCAAGCATATCAAGCTGCCATTTGAGCATCTCTTAATGTAAATATGATGATCTTGATTGCTTTGAGAATAGATTTAAGAATTCATAAGAGCATCAAACCCTTGGTACCATTGTTTAGGGGATTGTTAAACTCCATATGAGCTCTTCAACAGCTTATGAATTAGACCCTCTTTTCAAGGAGCTTCATAACCCTCTATTTGTTTCATATAGATCTCTTCTGTAAGATCTCCATCCAAGAAAATAGTTTTCACATCCATGTTGATCAAATAGTGAAATGTTGCATCTACTAAAGCTTTAGAGGAAGGGTGAAGCAATGAGATATGTGAGTAGTATATCCAATTTAATATGCTCAATTGTTGCAAATGCACTTTTTTTTTTGGGTAGCTAAGAGTAATCACACCATAATCCTCAGATAATCATGCTTCTTGAATAGATACAAATTCTTCTTACCATTAGGGCGAAAAATGGCCCAAAAAGGGCCGTGTAAGGATTTCAATTAGTTGTGCTTAATCGGGATTAAAGTTGTCAAATCCTTTAAGAAATTCCGTGTAAGTTCATTTAAAACGTATCTTATGCAAATTTTGAAGAGAGAGAAACTCGTATCATATAATCATGAAAAGTTTGTGTGATATCTTACGCCTCGAAGTTTGTGTGATATCTTACGCCTTAAAAGTTGAATTTTCCTCTTGTTCACGGACCTATATAATGTGTGCTGATCACGTTTTGTGCTCTTTTTCTCTACTTTTCATAGCAAGCCTGTTTCTCCCTTTCACGTCATTTTAGACACTTGCTGGTCATTTTTCATAGCAGACCATGGAGAACGTTAACCCAAATACTCTCCCTGAGCTTTCAAACATTCGAAATCATTGTAAAAAGTTCCATATCAACATTGCAGTTAGTCAGGAGTATGCGACGACAAGAAACGTATTTCGAAGGGCTCTTCATCCTCTTGAAGTGGATGGATTGCGAAAGGAAGGCAAGAAACATATCGACATATGGACAGATGGATCTGTTTATCCAATTGATCCACAAACTGGAAGGTACCCCCCTTTTCATAATCTTCATGATCTGATTAGATTTGTGGGAGATGGTGAGGATGGTTTACGAGGCTATTGTTCAAGGCTCTGGGATATTTCAAGGAATTATGTACAATACATAAACTATTTACAAAACACACTACACCAGAAGAATTTACATATGAGAGAGCTAGAAAACAAATTATCCACTTTATCTTCTCAGTTAGAGTCTTTTAAAAAATGAAAGAAACTCCTATAGGTTTGAGAATGCGGTCAAAACGAGTAAAACCTTTTTTAGATTTGACTGAAAAATCTGGCCAGAAAAAGAAAAGAATGAAAATTGTTAGAGATCATGTGACAAATGTGTTAGGTTTCAATATGTCGAGCAGTTTTGAGCGCATACATTTCTGTAATGAAATTTTGAGTCAAACTGATGTTTTAAGACTATTGAAACTAAATGAAAATACATACTTGAAACGCTTTGTTTTTCAAAAACTCATGACAGAAATGAATCTTTTACTAGAACCATCTCAAATTCAAAATATTTGTGATAGTGTCGGAGTGAGTAGGAAAGGTTATAGAGCAATTTCAAAAGTTTGGTGTGAATTTTTAAAATTTAACAAAGTTAGAAGTTTTGGATTGCCTAGACCCCATCATGTAGGAAAGTTTCGGCTCTGCTTGAATAAGAAGATCACATCAGTATTTGGTGAATATAAACATATTCACGGTAACATGCCTTACGAAGTAGGAAAACAAAAGTTACATTTCACTTACAATGCATTTAACAACATATGGATAGATGTTATAAAACTTCAAACATACATGGTTCAGTTCTATAATATAAAAGAGCATGAATGTTCTGGTCTATTGAAATTTGTAATCAAACTTGATGAAGCTGAGCTTAAAAAACATCAAAAGATGGAGAGAAATAAGCATTGCACTGATGAACAAAGCTTTGGACTATAGCCTTGGGAAATTGGATACTCCATCTCTCAAAGTACAATCAGAAATGGAGTTATGGTGGGTTGGTTGTGCTCAAGTTCCATCTGAGAGCCATAAAACACTTAAATGGTTATTCTCACAGACAAACATTCCAAATGTTATCCAAGGGCATCATGCAGGAGAATTGTTGAATGTCAAAGACTACGGAAACTTTCAAGTTGAGTGGCATTTGAGTGGAGACCTAAAGACACTCAAATGCATGTTTGGTATAAGTGGGGGAGCAAATTCTAAATACCCTTGCTTGTACTGCATGCAAAGCCCAGGCACAAATGGATGGATTACTAGAGCTGAGGGTGAAGAGGCTCCTTCTAGACAAAATGTTATTCTTCGTAACTACTCATCTTCTTCAATGATTTGGGATCCCATACTTCCAATAGCATTGACAAATGTACACATATGTACACTACATGCAGAGTTAAGAATCATTGACAAGTTGGTCCGTCCTCACTTGGATTATGCATATTCTATCAAGCCTACAACTCTTGCAGATGAATGCATAAAAAAATGTGAATGTCTTCTTTCAGAAATGGGGTTTCATGGTGGTGATGTTCATCTAAGAAAAGATCCAAAGCTTTCACAAAATACAGGTGATGTTTTACAGGATGTCTCAATGGGAGGTGCAAAAGCAAGGAGATTCTTCAGCAACCATGATGGCAAACAACTTAATGCCATGTGGAATTCATGGAAAACATTTTGTGAGGTCACGACTAATGTAAAAAGCAAACCAGAAATAGCAAAAAAGAGAATGGAGGTGTGGGTCAAACTAGATAATCTTTTAAAGATCATGAGGCAGCAGGTAACATCAAAAAGTTATGTGACAGATTTCAGAAAGGCGACCACAGAGCTTATAGAAACCATCATAGAGGCATGGGGTGCCAAAGACATAACATACTACTTGGTGAGCTCCAAAGATATTTTATTCAATTTATTTAATTTTAATTGAAATAAAGATCTAATGAAATTCTTCTGCTTTCCAGCATATTCTTCTTGTGCATGGTGCATTCTTTGCAGAAAAAGAACCACTTGCCATGTGGAACACCCAAGGCATGGAAAAATCTCATTATCAAGCAAGGACAAGCTTCTTTAGGTGTACAAGGAAAGGAGGAGGAGTAACAAAGAGCAATGCCTTCAGAGAGCTTTTTGATTGGTTCTTTAGAAGACAATTACAAAGGACCTCATGCCAAATATAATCAGAAGGATATGGCTATCTCCAGACAAATCATGTATCAATATCACAAACTGAAAAAGACCACATTTCAAATAGAGCTTTAATATTTGCAATGTCTTTTATTTCTTTGAGAAATAAAAGATGTCATGTATGTACATTTCATGATGTATTATGCTTTGAAAAGAAATATGTCTACTACCATCAGATGACTTTGACCAGAGAATCAATAACAATTACACCAAAAAAATTTGCAATGTCTTATATCACATTGGGCAATTTCTGTATATGTACATTTGTTGAGATATAGAATTTGAAAAAATCAAGTCATTCCTTGAGCCTTTTGAAAGAGCTTGGCTCTGGCAAATCACCTCTATATCTCAGGAACTCTTTTCTCCTGTATCCAGCAATGCTTTTTAAATCTGACACCCCTGCAGCCATTGCATAGCTTGAATAACAAAGAAAGTACCCTGCCCTTGAAGCATTGAGTCCATGGGCATATCCAAAAATTCTGAATGCAGTTGCTCTTTCAAGCAGTAAAACTCTGAAAGCATTAAAGGGTATTGGAGTAAAACCCATGTATTTTGATAGAGTCCTCAAGCAGAACAATCCAAAGTCTGGCTCCTCACTATAGTGCTTGTGAATAACACAAAAAGTGGCTGGGTTCAACTTTGGAAGATAGTGGATAATAGAATGAATATCCACCTTTGCTTTTCCTTTCTCTTCTAAGGCTTTTCTTGTTCCCTTGCCCCTGCCAAGGTAATTGTCTTCATCCAATAAAGTTAACTGTGATAAAAATGAAAAACATGGTTAGATGAAGTGCAAGCACACTTAAGGAAACATGTGAAGTAACTTGAAACTATTAGAAAGAAAAGCAAGAGACACGACTGATGCAAGCGATAAGGGTCTTCAGAGAAATTCAGATTGTCGTTATCGCTTGCATCGGTCGTCATCAATATCTATTTGCAAACTGCCTAGAAACATCTAATGTTTGATAAATGAGGGGAATTCCCACAAGCAAGACATGTATAATCATTGCTGCATGCAACTCCTAGACACGACCGATACAAGCGATAAGGCCCAGCGGAAAATATCCGATGGGCCTAATCGCTTGCATCGGTCGTGATCCATTTCTGACACTTGGAATGGAGAACTTGGACAAATCTGATACAAGAAAGAGATTTTGCATTGGTCCCATCTCATATCCTTAACCTAAAGATCTTGAGAACATAGTTAATTGTATACCTTGATGTCATCTTCCTAAAGTCCAAACACGACCGATGCAAGCGATGAGGCCCAACGGAAAATATCCGATGGGCCTAATCGCTTGCATCGGTCGTGATCCATTTCTGACACTTCGAATGGAGAACTTGGACAAATCTGATACAAGAAAGAGATTTTGCATTGGTCCCATCGCATATCCTTAACCTAAAGTTCTTGAGAACATAGTTAACTGTATACCTTGACGTCATCTTCCTAAAGTCCAAACACGACCGATGCAAGCGATGAGGCCCAGCGGAAAATATCCGATGGGCATAATCGCTTGCATCGGTCGTGATCCATTTCTGACACTTCGAATGGAGAACTTGGACAAATCTGATACAAGAAAGAGATTTTGCATTGGTCCCATCTCAAATCCTTAACCTAAAGTTCTTGAGAATATAGTTAACTGCATACCTTGACGTCATCTTCCTAAAGTCCAAACACGACCGATGCAAGCGATGAGGACCGACGGAAAATATCTGATGGGCCTTGTCGCTTGCATCGGTCGTGATCGACTTCTGACACTTCTAATGGAGAACTTGGACAAACTGACACAAGATAGAGATTTTGCATCAAGCCCATCTCATCTCCTTTTCCTTTAAATCATGAGAATATATTTTACTACATACTTGACCTCATCTTCCTCTTCAAGTCCGAACACGACCGATGCAAGCGATAAGGCCCAACGGAGATTATCCGTTAGGTTGTATCGCTTGCATCGGTCGTGGTCATTTTCTCACTTAAAAATAGAGATCTCGGACAAAAACTTTAATTAATAGAATATATCAAACAACATACCTTGACCTCATCTTCCTCCTCAATGAGCTCTTTTGAGTCAATACAAATTGTTCCTTTGTCCTCAGCGACATCCAAGAATGAATAGCCACGTCCAAACGAGTATATTCCAAGTTGCTTCTGATGCTCATCAAACTCTTCATCAGCAAGTTTTGGCTTCTCTGAGATAGCTTTCTCAAAGCATTTTGAAAGAGCTTGTGATGAATCTTTGAATTCTTCATTAGACAAATCCAAATCAAGACGCAAAAATTCCTCTCTTCTTTCTCCTTTCTTATTGATGAATCTCCTTGCAACTTCTTCTGCCTCAGCTATAGCTGCAAGACAGTAGTCCTCCCTTAGATTGAAAAGTTCCTGAATGTAAAATAGAGGTATGAACTCTTTCCGAGAGATAAAGTAAAAAGGTAGATTTGGGAGAAGTAGGGACTTCTCAGACACTTGAACTTCTTCACTTGGCTCCCTTATTGCAGTCTCTGCTTTAAAAGTGGCCACATCAAAATCTTTGACCTGCTCTTCTTCTGCTTCGAGATTGATCTCCTCAACAATCTCCATGACACCTTTCATAGTTTTTGAGCTAGCCTCAAGTGCCAGCTCTAAGCAAGGCTCGTCTTCATCATGAACATTTTCCTCCCTTTCAACTAAGATATGATCAAGCCATATCAAGAAAGCAATGTTTAAAGGGAGCAAGCAGCAGTCCTTTTCATGCTCTGGGCATAAATCAAGCTTCCCTGGCAAAGGGGATATCCTTCTGCATTTTCTTGTGATTTTAGCCCTATCTATTGGATCCTTCCCAAAGATGTGAGGATGGACATAGGTTTTCTGAGAAATAGAAAGGATCCTCCCATCGACCAACCCCAAGAAAATCTCCCACTCATCCTTAAGAAAACTTTTCGAGTTCTCTAAGAGTTTTTCAAAATCAATTTCGGGGTTGAATATGGTCATTGCATCAGGAAAATAATCTACACTTAAACCCTCTTGAACCATGAAATCAAGAAGTTTCTCTGATGGAGAGACACTAAGGATCTCATTCATTACCTCCATCTAAGCTGCAGCTTCTCTTGTATGTCTATTAGGAGAACACAACCGATGCAAGCGACTCGAGCGAGTCAACGTAGGTCAAACGGCGAAAATCGCTTGTATCGGTCGTGTCGGCGACGAAAGAAAAATACACATGTAGGTGAGAAATTCTCTGAAGGTTGAAAGTTTGAGTTTGTGAAGAAATAGGTATTTATAGGCGAGGAGGGAACAAACGGTCGAATGAGGTGGACCAATCACAGAGTGCCACGTGGCAACATGTACGTTGCCCGATGCAACGGATAGATGACGTGGATCAATCAAATCATGCCACGTGGCAAAAGATGTTGGAATTCGCAATGGGTATCTGACGTGGACCAATCTGGGCATGCCACGTGGCACAACGGTCAACTCAGTTTTGGGACCTATTTAAGCTTCCCTATTCATTTGCTTTTTTTTGTTTTTGTCAACACTTGCCAAGCGTGGAGGTTCCATTGCCACCAAGTTTTTTGGCTACTTCACAATCTCTATAGAGAGCGCTCTCTCCGTAAGGTAATGTGGACACGACCGATGCAAGCGATTAGGGACATCCGAGATTTTTGGATAACCCGAATCGCTTGGATCGGTCATGTTATTTAAATAGCATCGTCCTTGATCATACCTTGCAAATTTTGGTTTCTTTTGTGTTGCTTGAGTATAACGCATTGTTACCTTTATTTTAACTTTATTTATTGAAATATGATGATGAATTCAGGGACGACCGATGCAAGCGATGAGTGACATCCGGGCATTTACGGATGACTCTTATCGCTTGGATCGGTCGTGTCTCTAGTGAGGAGGGAAGAAACGGTCGAATGAGGTGGACCAATCATAGAATGCCACGTGGTAAAGTGTACGTTCGCCGATGCAACGGATAGATGACGTGGATCAATCAAATCATGCCACGTGGCAAAAGACGTTGGAATTCGCAACGGGTATCTGACGTGGACCAATCGGAGCATGCCACGTGGCACAATGATCAACTCAGTTTTGGGACCTATTTAAGCTTCCCTATTCATTTCCTTCATTTTTTTCTGTCAACACTTGCCAAGCATCGAGGTTCCATTGCCACCACGTTTTTAGCCTACTTCACAATTTCTATAGAGAGCGCTCTCTACGTAAGGTAATGTGGACACGACCGATGCAAGCGATTAGGGACATCCGAGATTTTTGGATAACCCTAATCGCTTGGATCGGTCATGTTTTTTAATATCATCGAGTCCTTGATCATTGCTTACAAATTTTGGTTTCCTTTGCTATGCTTGAGTATAACGCATTGTTACCTTTATTTTAACTACTATTTATTGAAATATGATGATGAATTCAAGGACGACCGATGCAAGCGATGAGGGACGTCCGGGCATTTACGGATAACTCTTATCGCTTGGATCGGTCGTGTCTCTTACAGTGGAACGAGTCATTGATTATAGTTTTCCAATTATCTTTTTCTTAGTGGTAATTGAGTATTTTGCATTGTAAGATATATTTTATTGATATTTCATGATAAATTTAAAGACGACTGATGCAAGCGATCAGGGACATACGAGCATTTCCGGATGACTGCTATCGCTTGCATCGGTCGTGCCTCTGATAGTGGAAAGAGTCATTCATTATAGTTTTCCAATTATCGTTTTCTTAGTGATAATTCAGTATTTTGAATTGTAAGATATATTTCATTGATATTTGATGATAAATTTGAAGACGACCGATGCAAGCGATCAGGGACATCCGGGCATTTCCGGATGACTGCTATCGCTTGCATCGGTCGTGCCTCTGATAGTGGAAAGAGTCATTGATTATTGTTTTCCAATTATCTTTATCTTAGTGATAATTGAGTATTTTGCATTGTAAGATATTATTTATTGATATTTGATGATTAATTTAAAGACGACCGATGCAAGCGATCAGGGACATCCGGGCATTTCCGGATGACTGTTATCGCTTGCATCGGTCGTGCCTCTGATAGTGGAAAGAGTCATTGATCATAGCTTTTAGAGAGTAAGTTTTGACAGTGGAATATTCCACTTTTCCTAATTCCTTGCCTAAAGATTGATTTTTTGCAGAGTATGGCTAGAACCAAAAAGACAGCAAGGAAGTTGTACCCTGAGGGTCAGGACAAGAATGCCCAAGGGGAAAATGTCCAGGAGCAAAATTCCCAGAAGGTTCAAGCCAAAGTGCCAGACAAGCCTTCAAAAAAAAGGGTCAACTACCATGTTAAGTCTTTGAGGGAAATAAGAAGAGCCCAAAAGTCTGTGGGATTGTTGATCCCAAGACTTCCATTTATGAGAGTTGTCAAGCAGATCTCAGCCAACCTCTGTTCTTTGATGAAGACCTCATCCTTTGTCAATGTGAGGTGGCAAACTCAAGCACTGCTATGCCTGCAAGAAGCTGCAGAGGACTTTGCTATTGATTTCATGAATGATGCCTACTTATGTGCTGCTCATTCTCATAGGGTAACTTTAATGGCGAAGGATTATGTTATTGTTTCAAGAATAAGATATAAGTTTGATAAAGCTCTGGTTCCTATTGATCACCACGACAAAAAATTCTTCGATATTTTAAATATACCTCCAGCTCGAGCACCTAAAACAACAGTTGTCATTGAAGAGATCAACGCTCAAGTCACTCATGATCATGAGACTAGAACTGCAACAAATAGTGAGGAGGAGAGGAAAAAGCAGGGATTATTTACAGAGGAAAGTGCCATCTTAACCCAGATTCAAAAGTTACAGAAAGCAAATAAAGAGCTCCTCAAGAAAGGAGATGGGCAGGTTATAGTTAATGTTGCAATGCCATGGCAAAGTGAATTGTTTCTTGACATTAGACCTGAAGATAACAAAATGTTGAGGGAGCTTCATCTTGAAATATCAGATAGTGTGGTCAACATTTCACTCAGGTATATCTAGAGGCCTTAAAATGCTTTTGTTTTGCATAATTTTCTAGTTCCTTAACTGCATTTTTATTTCTTGATTTGTAGGGTTCTTCTTCAACAATGTGAGGAAGCGGTTCAAAGAAAAGTATTTATTTTAGATCCTCTGGTGACACAATGTTTTTTACATAAACATGGAGATGCCAAGTCCTTTCTACGGGGTTTTACAGAAGAAGTAGAATGTGTAATTTACCCATATATTGAAAAGTAAGTATTCATCTTCATTTTGGAAACATATTTGTTTCATTTAAGAAAGTATATTTACATGCAACTCATTGACAGGGGCCATTGGAGTTTGATTATTGTGGACTTCAATGCATATCAAGCTCTTTTCCTAAATTCTCTTCCATCACAGCATGGGAATTGCAAAGTGTAAGTTACTATACATTTTGTTGTTCTCTATTTTAAAGCGATGCCCCGTTTTGATTTTCACTTTACAATGCAGTGCTGCAAAGCTTCTCAAGATGCATATTGATCAGAATTTTCCAGGAATAGCTAAAATGAATGAACAAAAGCAATTTGGATATAGCCAAATTCATGTGCCATTGCAGAGAGACTCAACATCATGTGGCTGGAGAGTGATTGCAAATGCTGTAAGATTCTTGGAAAGAAGGTTCTACAGTCCTGGATTGAATTTATCAGACTACCCAGATGCATGGATCATCTTGATCAGAGAGAGAGCAATAAATAGTATCATGAAACATGCAATCTGCCCACATGATCCAGACTCACCTCCACCCCCTCCACCTGATAAAAAACAGTCTGAAGATAAAAAGAAAGGGCTTCCTCTTCACTCACCACTAAAGCATATGAACAACATAAAGAGTCAAGCTGAAAGCTCCAAAAAGGGACAGAAGCAACAGAGAAAGCAAGGCTCTAAAAAGGATAGAAAGGGTTAAATCAATTTTTGAGTCGTAGATTGAAATCAATTGTAAAGCCAACCGAGGTTGGAATATTTATTTTTTAACAAATTGTATGTAGTTATGCCAATCTTCATCTGGAAGATGGTCACAGTTGTATTGAACCTCTTGAGAGTTTGACAAAAGTTCACTGGATGGTCCAATTAAATTTATTTATGTCACAATTATGAATGCATTGTGGGTTTTTTACTTCATTCTTGTTGGAAAGTGTTTAAATTCGAGAAGTTACAGAAGGACATAAAGAATTAAGAGGACACGACCGATACAAGCGATACGGGGAATCAGAGAATCTTGGATTGCCCCTATCGCTTGCATCGGTCGTATTATCCATTTCATCGCTGTTGCTAGTTTTTATACTTGTGAGTCAAATCTTTACGCAAGGTCACTTCTTGAAGTCTCCCGCGGTAGTTTGCTAACACGACCGATGTAAGCGAAAAGGGCCATCCGACAATTTCAGATTGCACTAGTCGCTTGCATCGGTCGTCTTCACTTATCTCGTCTCCTCTGCTTTATGCCTTGAGACATGCTCTTCTAATATTGAAATACCAAACCTTGGATTGGAATTTGCACCAAGTTCTCCACTCTCTCTTATATTACTTGGTAGTTTGCATTTGTACTATGATAATTTCTCTCGCGGTAGTTTGCTAACACGACCGATGTAAGCGATAAGGGCCATCCGACAATTTCAGATTGCCCTAGTCGCTTGCATCGGTCGTCTTCACTTATCTCGTCTCCTCTGCTTTATGCCTTAATACATGCTCTTCTAATATTGAAATACCAAACCTTGGATTGGAATTTGCACCAAGTTCTCCACACTCTCTTATATTACTTGGTAGTTTGCGTTTGTACCATGATAATTTCTCTCGCGGTAGTTTGCTAACACGACCGATGTAAGCGATAAGGGCCATCCGACAAATTCAGATTGCACTAGTCGCTTGCATCGGTCGTCTTCACTTATCTCGTCTCCTCTGCTTTATGCCTTAAGACATGCTCTTCTAATATTGAAATACCAAACCTTGGATTGGAATTTGCACCAAGTTCTCCACACTCTCTTATATTACTTGTTATGTGTACCATGATAATTTCTCTTGCATTACTTGAGGACAGAAAAGTTGGATAGAATCAAATTATTTAGCTGAGACTAGTGTGCACCTTTGATAGACTATAATTATTAAATTGAAATTAGATATTCAATTCTAGATCTCTTCTTCATCTAGAATTAACTTATGCAAGTTCCTGTATAATTATTTCTTAGTCATCAATTCACTCCTGCAAAAAAAAATCAATGGAAATATGAAATTAAGGACCTAAAAAATATCTAAGACATTTAAAATTAATAATTTAACACACATTGTTTGTAACCATCCTGCCAAGAAAATTCAATGGAAGTATCAATAGAAGCTTCTATTAGATGAAGATACATTATGTAAGAATGTCAGGGTTAACTTGTTACAATCTTAAAGGTTGGAACTTAATCACCCTTGGTGGCAGGCAGCTTATGCAAGATAATGAATTCTCTGATCTAATGTTAACTATTGCATCATCAATTGAGAATCTACACTGAGATGATACCTCATCAAGGTATTCTAGAAGCTCCCTTACATTTTTGAGATTCCAATTTGCAGTGACAATTATTTTCCTTGATTGAAAATCTGGATGAATCAATACTTCTAACTCAAATTCTGGACAGCTCTCCTCTGAGTCCAAGGCTATCCAAAGTCCAAGCTTTTTTTTCCACCTTCTATAGTCATATCCTAGAACCAAAGATTGTCGACATATCTGATATGAGATTGAAAGAGAATTGGGACTAACTTTACATAAAATAATGTCACCTAGCTTTTGAACTTCTTTGCTATCCCATTCCCTACCTAAAACATCATCAATCTCTGAAATAGGGACTCTCCTATTCAACCACATTGTTTTTGTTTTCTGTAATAACATGTTTTTAAAGCATGCTACAAAGACATGAATAGGCAAAAACCATTGAATCTTTATCCTTCTCGAAATTCGGCCTGCTGACATTGCCTTCTGGATGTCAAATTTAATTTTGCAGAGAAAACTTGAAACTGTTGAATGATCAGGAGCATCCCAATCTAATGAAGAGATGCAAGGACTAGGTACGTGTACAAGAATTCCATAAGAACTCCTCCCTGACGGCACTTGATAATCTGCATAATGGACAAATAACTCTATGCTATTGAAGAATTGAATAGATTTCTCTGCATACATGAGTTCTGCATATTCCTTATGAAGAACTCTGAATGTTCCTGTTAAACATTCAACAGGTTGCCATTCCACAATATTGGAAGGAAAGATATCTGCAGTACAAAAACATATGTTTCATTATACAAAATCAACTGGAATGATAGAAGAGCATTGTCAAACTTCACTTACAGTACGAAGGGAATTGCAGATGATTTTCTAGAACAAGATCTTTAGCGGTGTACACATGTTGTACTCGTGCAAACCAACCGCATCTCTTCAATTTGAAACTGAGAATACGTCCCTTCCAATGGTTTCTTGTGTTGTCTCTTTTGGCACGCTTGACTTTATGGACACCTCTACAGCTAGGAAGCATAGTAACCCAGTCATTTACTTTCACAGAAAGAGGTTTCCACAAAGAATCCTCTCTTCTGTTGTAAACCTCACATGAAGTTACGCGATTGGAAGGACGACGAGAAGAAGAAGCCATTTGAACTTAGGAGAAGAAGAATGTTCAAAGCGAGAAACCGACGTTCACAAATTTTGGCAGTATTTATAGAAAAAAAGGCTTTGTACACGTGGAAACTTTTGATTTGATGTTAACCCTGTCGTTGAATGATCATGACATTTTGTGAACCCAAAAATATTTCGTATCTTCAAAAATCAATTCCTTCTTGGAAATTCGAGAATATGCTTTGTGTAGTATGCAAAAGTATCTTTTTTTGCATCAAACCGAAAAATTGTACACTGAATACGAGACTCTTCATCACTTTAGCGGCGCTTTGAAAGAAAATTGTATTAAAAAAAGAAATTCTCCATACGGTTAAAAGAGACAGCAATGTTATATTCTTGTACACGTGGAAAGACGCTATTTGTCAATTTCCTTAATCTCTCATTAGCAAACAGCCCCTTTTCGGCCGTTTTTCGCCCTAATGCTCAAGCAACATATGCACAAGCTATGAAGCATGAAGCAAAGAACATTGGTGAACACATGAGTATCATAGAAGATAGCCCAATCTGAGGTAGGAAAAGCATGTAAATATGGTGCTAATGACCCCCTCCATTGGATAAAACAATCCAAGTACATGGGTACCACTCAAGTAGCAAATGATGTGCTTAACCACCTCCTAATGATTGATACCTAGGAAATGGATAAACATACTAACGTGAGAGACAAAAAAATTATATCATGGTGAGTTATGCATAAGTAAATCAAGCATCCAACAACTTGTTGATGGGGAACAACATCAAATGCATGAACCTTATTCCATGGAAGTGGCCAAAACAATACAATAATGTGTCATTATAAGAAGTGGACAATCAAAGGAGCTGCTATTAGAACATTGCCTAGTCAGGTGAAATTCTACTGACTTGGGTATGTGCTCAATTGGATTTTACTCAATCCAATTCTATTATAAGCAGTTTTATTTGATGGAACACCAAGCTTGCAGTATGCTTGAGTCAATATGATCTACATCAAAACCATCATTTGGATGGTGCCTCAACATTCATTTTTGTATTTCTATAAGGATCCGATGTAAAAACCTTGAGTTTTACACTTGTAAAAGGTAAAGTAAAGGCTCTAAAATCACAAGTTAGAGTTTTTTGTAATTTACTAAATCAATAAATCAATCAATCAATCAACCACCAAAAGTAGATCTAGATTAGATCACCTTTCTTGATTATAGGAAAGCTGATTGATTCTCTTCAACAACCTATCCCACTCTAATTTGAGTTCAAATCTTTGTAAAAAAGGCATGGAATGCTACCAAAGAGTCTATATAATGACTGAATACATTTTACACTAAGAGAGAGATGATATTTTGAAGCAATATATATACATTGGGGTTCATCTTGGTTCTTCTAGTTTTTCTCTGCTCCTTCCTCAGACTGAGTCATCTTGCGAGGATTTTTGTTCTTTCCATAGAGCTCCAAATCAAGTGATTGAGCATTCGTTTGAAAGGTATCAATGTCTAGTTTATTTCTACAAATTTTCATATCATTTAGCTCAACAAATTTAGTGAAATATTAGTTACACAGTCTTGGAGTCATCATCTCCACATCCTAGAAAATTTGAGATTACATCCAATTAGAGTTAAAATTATTGCTCCTTCATTGGTTGTTTTAAATTAAGGCTTTTGTGCATTATAGCAATCCAACCCTATGTATGAAAATTCCTTTAGATGAATTTTTCCAATCTTAACTGTGATGACTTCTGTGAGTATTTGAAGTCATAATTTTCATTCAGATCTAGCAAGTTCTTTGTGAGCAAGTAAATTTGTTTTACATCAACTTGTTCTTGTTGATGTTTGAAAGTATCTATTGGGTTTTATTGCACTAACCACAAGCCTACAAGATCTAGTTTACATATTCAAAGAGATAGGGTAGGTCCTATGATAGTTTGCTAGACCATATTCACCACTTGGTAATCTACTCCCAGCTTCTCCAAACATCTCCATCTTCTCATAGCTGTTAGGGCCATCTCAATGGTAGAGAGATAAATTGGGGCCAATGTCAAGTTTCAAAGTCAGATATTATAGAAACAAGAAAGCAATAGGGAGATCTTCATAGGTATACTAGGTTCATAGCTAAAGAGAGGACAACAACATCAAATGCACATAGGCAAGGAGCTATACATTTTGACTAGTAAAAGGAAAGAGTTCTTCATTTTTACTAGTGTATAGAAATTCATTGGTGGTTAAAGATTTGAATATAGCTCAGGTATAGATAGGCATCACATGGACTTTGATGATGGAAAACCAAGAGATTGGGAGCAACTATTAGCAGTGCAATTAATGAATCAAGCTTTAAAATCTGTGAGCAGAAGCTTGCAATGTAACTTCAATATGAAGAATCAAACCAATAATAGCTCCTGAAAACATGATTACTAGAATCTTCCTTTACTTTCACTAATGGACGAATAGGAAAGCTCTTTGTGTTCTTGTTTTTCTTGAGCTCAAGGTGTAGAAAGAAAATGATGTGTGCTTTGAAGGGATAATTAAGGGACAATCAAAAGAGTTTTAGTGGATTTTTTTTGGAGACACAAGCACATACATACTACAAACATTAGAGTACAGGAGCTTCTTGGTGAGTTTTAGAAGTAAAGAGAGAAGGGTTCATATCATCTTGCATTCCATCTCATAAGAGAATTGGTGCTCATGACAGAGGGAGAGAGGGAGAGAGAGAGAGAGAGAGAGAGAGAGAGAGAGAGAGAGAGAGAGAGAGAGAGAGAGAGAGAGAGAGAGAGAGAGAGAGAGAGAGAGAGAGAGAGAGAGAGAGAGAGAGAGAGAGAGAGAGAGAGAGAGAGAGGAGAGGGAGAGGGAGAGGGAGAGGGAGAGGGAGAGGGAGAGGGAGAGGGAGAGGGAGAGGGAGAGGGAGAGGGAGAGGGAGAGGGAGAGGGAGAGGGAGAGGGAGAGGGAGAGGGAGAGGGAGAGGGAGAGGGAGAGGGAGAGGGAGAGGGAGAGGGAGAGGGAGAGGGAGAGGGAGAGGGAGAGGGAGAGGGAGAGGGAGAGGGAGAGGGAGAGGGAGAGGGAGAGGGAGAGGGAGAGGGAGAGGGAGAGGGAGAGGGAGAGGGAGAGGGAGAGGGAGAGGGAGAGGGAGAGGGAGAGGGAGAGGGAGAGGGAGAGGGAGAGGGAGAGGGAGAGGGAGAGGGAGAGGGAGAGGGAGAGGGAGAGAGAGAGAGAGAGAGAGAGAGAGAGAGAGAGAGAGAGAGAGAGAGAGAGAGAGAGAGAGAGAGAGAGAGAGAGAGAGAGAGAGAGAGAGAGATTAACATTCTTCTGGAAGAAGAAGGAGACATCAAAATTCTTTTTCGTGTTTGGATAGCATAACAAAAGAAAGGGGGAGTAAGAATCCACCTGGCAATTCAATGACACAAGCATATTGTGGTTGGATCTCCTTCACACCATCCATATACTGGAGCCATCAATGAGTGTAGAAAAAGGGGTTTTACTTGCATGTAATTTGCATGAAATTTGCATGAAGGTGATAAGGGAGGGAGATTGATGTGGTCTACTAGGCTAGTAGATTTTTGCTTGATATCTTCTTCTTCAAGTTGGTGGATAGGGACTGGGTAAGATGACTATTTAGAAGGATTAGAAGAATAGAAAGAGGGAAATTGTGGAATCTCTTCAGGGAAAAGGTGACTAGACCTCTAATGGTGGATGGAAATTGATCACTACATCCATGGAAACTTTTGAAGTTTGAGCTTCCTCAAAGTGAAGCCAAAAGAAAAAAAGCAATGGGAAAGAACCGAGCTTTCAAGTTTTTCTTTTATTCATGAGGAGCCAAATTTGTAAAGGAGGGAGGTTTTAAGTCAATAGGAAGATAAAAAGGAAGCACTATGGATTCAAGGGGAAAACAAGAGAAGGAGTTGCTTGTCCATTAGGGATTACCACCTAAGAGAGAAGAGTCAAGCAGTTGGTGGTGTAGAGATCCTTGTTTGCAAGATCCTTGAACTGATTTGACAATGAATGAGCAAGGAAGAGAGGTTAATTCTTGTTTGCAAGATCCTTGAACTGATTTGACAATGAATGAGCAAGGAAGAGAGGTTAATTCTATCCATTAAACTCGATAAAACATTTGATTCCAAGAGTAGCTTTATAGTTGTTGGGGTTACAAGGCACCTCATAGATTATATGAAACTCACTAGTGAACGTGCAAATATCAGGTATCAAAGAGGAAAGAATCAAACCTACCCACAACATGCCCATAATTAGATTGTTGTAACAAGTTATTTAGGAAGGCTTTGGAGAATGCCCAAAAAATGAAGATGAAGAGCTGAAGGTTACTCCCTCGCTTAACTTGACCAAGAGGGGTGAATTAAATTCCTAATTCTATAAAGCTTTGGACATTGTTTTCTTAGATGGAAGATGAAAATGTGAAAAGGAAAACCAACATTTTGAGGACAACTTGGAAGCACATTAGATATTCAGTTGGGTTTGGGAGTTTTTTGTTGAACTAGATAAATGGTAAAAGAATCATACTTGTACACATGATAGAGTTTTTCTCTTGGCATGTGGAACCAAGGCTAGCTCTTGTTTTGCACAAGTCTTATGAATAAGTCAAAAAAGTTTAGAATAGGGCTCAAGGGATGCTTCCCTCAAAACTTGTGGTTTGGATAATTGTAGCTCGGTAAGGAGGAGATGGGCTATTGAGGTCCACAACTAATTTGAAAAAGACCAATTTGAAAGAAGGAAGAGGGAAAAAAATCAATGAAAACATGAGATCTTTTGCAACAATTAACTAGGTTACATAATCATATATCAACATATACAAGTCATAGCTTATCTGGTTTGGCTATCAATGGAACTCGAAGCCACCATATGAGATCCATTTTTGAAGCGTAGTGAGGAAGCTCAATAAACAATCCGTTTCTCCACTCCATTTAGATATGACTTGCATTGAGCACACTTGAGAGATGGCATCAATTTCATCCTTGTGGATCATAGGTATAAGATTCTTAGAGTTCTTTTAGAAATCTAAGAAATCTTCATGTTGAGTACAAGATTGGTTTCCAGTCGTGCTATTGATGATCTATACATTTCAATATAGCAAAATCAAATTACGTATATTCTCTAACACCTATTTTTAGCATGATGTTATACCTTTAAAACATATGCATAAGTACGATTCTTCATAATAGCATCATATTTTGATTTCACAACCATCTAATTTTCTAGATTATGTGCTTCATAAGAAGAAGGGCTCATTGTCATCAGAAAGACTAGAGACAAACATAACATGAAAATCTGATGCAAAAGAAGCATTATGAGTATGACATGATAAAGGTACATCTAACTTGCTCTCTGTCAAATTTTGCACTTGCCACTTAGGCATAGTTTTTGCCTCTTCAATGTTAGCTCTCTCATCAATAAGTGCATCATGTAAATCATCATTAGAAATAGAATGATCTGAAACTTCATTGAAACTTGTAAAGGCTAACAAATTACCTCATTAGGAGCGACATCTAACTTTTCACCCAAAAAATGAGGCAACAAAGTGTCATACACATCCTTTGAGCTAATTGATGTCTCCTTGGTACATGAAACTAAGGACTGAATTTCATCTTCCACAAAAACAATATCACCACTAATGAGAATGCATTTAGTACTATGGATGATGACGATAGCCTTTGCTTTGATAACTATACCCAATAAAAATGCATTACATAGCTTTAACATCAAATTTTCTGCATTGTTGTTTAGGCACTAATGCATATGCTAGACAACAAAAAATAATCAGATGAGAAACAGATGGCTTGCGACCATGCTAAGCCTCATATGGAGTGATGATTTGCAATGTTTTACTGGGACACTTGTTAAGTACACATACTCTACACATAACAATCTCAAGACAAAAGCTATGTGGTGATGACTAAGGTTTGATGATACACCTTGCCATTTTCATGAGAGACCTATTATTCCTCTCAACAAATCCATTCTTCTTGAGGAATGTATAGCATTGTACAGTAATATTCTTTTCTACGGTTAGCTAGAGATGCATTATACACAAAAGACATATACTCCTCGCCTTGATCAAAATGGAGGGTACCCATTTTACATGCCATAATATTTTCAAACATAACTAGATTGCACCCAATACTACGTTCTGTCTTGTCTTCTTGCATATCCATTTTTCTGTGTGTTTTCAACATTCATAACCTCTACGTGCACGTGAATTAAGATCCTGATAATAGTTTCTGACATCATTTTTATGTTAGTTGGATCCGCATGGTTGTTCTGTAGGATATTATAAAAAGGAAAATTAAAAATTAGGTGCTAAACATGATGCAACTTGAAAGGATTCGACTATCATGATACGCATCGATTTCTAATAATTTTTGCTCACACATTTATTGTAAACACTAAAAAGGATCCTTATCGCATACACTATAAAGATCCATTGCATACACTATAGAGATCTAAAACTTCTTCTTGATTGTGAAAAATTTGATTTTTAAAATGTCATACTCTTGACCAATTTTCTTAAAATTTTCAAGGTTTTTGACTACAAGTTTTATATCATATTAACTGAAATTTGATAGCATATTGAATAAGTAAGCATATTCTATTATGAAAGTAAGTCTGTGGAAGGAAGCAATTACCATATTTAATGCATTTCTTGAAATCTTAACTAGTTTTCTAAAGCATCATGTGACCTTGATCGATGGTTTTATCTATTTCAGGATATAAAAATCTCAATTCAAAATGGTTTGCATTAAGAATGAATAGATAAGAAAATCCTGTTAAGGGGATAGGTTGGGTGGTTTGTTTGATTTATTATAGTAATAATAAAGGAAGAGCATGTATTGAGTAATAATAAAGGAGGAGCATGTATTGAGCCCCATTTTACATCATATTTTAGTGCCCCCATTGAGGACTAGGTTTTAGGCACCATTTCCTTCTTGAATATAGACATTATAAGTTGTTCAATGCATGCTGGGAAGCATTTGAGTCTAATTTATGTGTCTAAAAATATTGATGTTCACATCTGTGATGAGGATTGTCCAATAGCATGAAGTCAATGTGTATGAGTTGGTTGCTTGCAAATTTAGGGGTATACATGACAGGGAGAGTTAGATGGGGTACAGATGTCATTCGTTATCCATGAATGAGAGGAAAAGGTACAGATGAGATGCAACAGCATATTTGCATCCACACAAGCTATCACAAGCTTAAATGTGACGGCCCCACGATGTTAATGGATTGTGACATGGAGAGTCTCAGAAAGAAACTCCATATCACAATTGCGGTGAGCGTGGATCGAACACGCGGCCTTCAGATCTTCAGTCTGACGCTCTCCCAACTGAGCTATCCCCGCATGCCTAATCTTATTTTAGTATAACAAAAGAATTCTTGACTTATAATGTGCACGCAATAGTTGGGTTGCTTCAACTCCCACCTCTTGAGTACTTATCCATTATTATTATCATTTTATTATATGACTATTCCTATAATGTTCGAAAAAAAGTGTATTCATGTTCTAGAAAAACATCCGACATGGAAAGAATGCAAACAAGACCTGAATACTTGACTCATAATGTGCACGCAGTAGTTGGGTTGCTTCAACTCCCACCTCTTGAGACGGAGGTAGTGAGTTCGACCCCCCTTTGGGAAGATGTGATATACATGGGCCAATTTGGTTAGTTTATCTCACCTCTTGTGATGCCTTTGGGCCGTTCAAATCAGATGCCTTTGGGTAGCCCTTTTCTAGCATTGCTTCAACAGACTGACATGAGGTCCCATGGATTCTATGCCCTTCACTTGTAAAGTTAGTGCGGATTCTTCTACCAGGTAGCCTTTCCAAGATATTTATTTGAGGGTTCATTTTAGTTATGGTGGTTAGGAACATGAGAATATTTTATGGATTTTTCCTCACCTCACAACATTGATGAATTTCATGGATTCAAAGGATTTGTAAGCACCATAAGCCAACCACCTAAGTATTAGGTTCAGCGAAATGCACCTAAAATATCTCAAGGAGGAATTAAAACATGACTCTGATTCATGTCTCTGACTCTAAAATGCAACGATAGGATGTGGGCCCTTAAGGATCTTTAGGGGGAACCCAAATATGAGACTTCTCAATCTGATTTCGTCGAAAATATGGAATCTACATTTTGTGATGAATAAAAATACTTTAATCAATCTTTATCTTTTTCTTTTTTTTTTCTTAACATTGTGAAAGGGAGAAGTGCTAGTCTTCAAATACAACAATAGGTAGAAGATCAGTTCTATGAACAATCTACTTCTTTATGTGATTTTCCCCCAAGGAAAAAGGTCATTGACACTAAATGGGATACAAGCGGAAACGTAAGCTTGATGGAATAAATGATAGGTATAAGACTAGGATTGTTGCCAAAGGTTATGCTCAAGAGAAGGGCATTGATTTTGATGAGACCTTTGCTCCCACGTGCCTGATGCTAATTACTTGTAGCATATGTGCACTTGGATCTCATCGTGGTTGGAATGTACATCAGTTGAACATTAAAAATACATCTCTCAATGGTGATTTACAAGAAGAAGTGCATGCATTTCAGCCCCATGGTTTTGTGTTGAAAGGTCATGAAAACAAAGCATGCATGTTTGAAAAGGTGTTTTATGGGTTGAAACAATCACCACTTGCTTGGTATGAAAAGATACATGGCTAATTGATAGCACATGGATTTGAGATCAACCCAACTAAAAGCACCATATATGTTAACACTATAGGTGATGTACTTTTGATCATTGTTATATATGTTGCTCATCGGTCCTAACAAGAAGCGCATTGCTGAATTTAAGGCTGTTTTGCATGCATCTTTTGAGATGTTAAATTTGGGCATTCAATTTATGAAAATTGATTGGGGAACAGAATCGTGTCAAACAAAATACATTGACACATTCTTGGAGTGTTTTGTCCTTGAGGATAGAAAACCTATTGCCACTCCCATGAAAACAAGTTTGCAATTGAGTCTTTGTGATGTTGGCGATGTATTTCGTATTGTTCTCTATGAGAAAGCTATCGTATGCTTGATTTACTTATGCATAATCTGACCTGATATTCAATTCGCTATCTTTCAAATGAGAAGGCTTATGCATAGCCTATATTTCAAGCATTGGCAAGCAATTAAGTGCACCTTCCAATACTTGGGTGGTATCCGATCACTTGGATTATTTTATCCCAAGGGGGAATAATTAATGCCATATTTACATGCTTTGTTTGACTAATATTTGGCTAGTTGCTAAAACACTCCTGTGTCAACCATTGGTTTTTGCTTCATGCTGGTAGCTCATGCATATCTTGGTTGAGCAAGAAGCATCCTACTATGATTATGTCTAGTTGTGAGGTTGAGTACAAGGAAACTTTCAAAACTACCATGAAGTATTTGTGGCTTAGATACCTTTTGAATTTGAGTGTTGCTCCATCTTCTACCACAACCATATTTATAGATAGTTAGAGCACATTGGCAATATCGGGGAACCTTGTGTTACAATGCCCATAGAAAGCACATTGAGGTGCACTATCATTGTACCAGTTATTCCACATAGCTTGTAACTTCCTTATACATGAATGGTAGCTTCTTGTTCATCTCATTACTCCTAGGGGGGATTTGTTGATATATTTTGGTGATGATGTGTGTGAACACACATAGGACCATTGAGGCACTTTTTCCTCTTTAGGAAGTTTTCCCTCTCCCATCCTGTATATATGCCTACATCCCTAACATACCACTTATTGTTTGTACACCCACTTCATAATACACTCAATGGTGTGTTTTTATCCGAGCTTCTTCTTCCTTCTTTTGTTTACATGCTTCTATAGTTCTCAAATTCCAACACAAGATGATGCAAAATATCACTTGAAAGTTTTCTTCATGTAGGAAACGTTTTCACACTTACAAGGAATCAAATTTGTTGTGCAACGAGGCTATTTTGGGTTCCCCTATATATTCTTGATCAAGATGCCTAAAAGAGATTCATGATGCTTACAAAATTCATAGATAAATACCATTTGACATGATAAAAAATTAAAATATCAGAATACCAAAGAAAATGACAAGATGAGGATTGATAAAAAGTATTTCATTCACCAAAAAGATTATATCAAATTTATAATGTCGCTATCCATTTACATGAAATCTAATTCATTTATAGATACTTACTATGCTTACTTTATTCATGTATATGAGCTCTTCCTTGTCGATGTTGATGCTTCTAGTAAACTTATTATCAGTTTAAATAAAGACATATGGAAATTCCAAGAGAAAATTATTGAATGAAAATTCCAGGAGGAAATTATTGCATACACAAAAATCTTGGCCCTCCTTATCAAAAAAATATTTTATCATCTTTAAATTGCATTTTTATGACAATGGAGAGGGATTCATCTTTAATATAA
>CM035414.1:35981823-35986823 GCA_020310875.1 Ceratopteris richardii | reverse complement strand
TAGGTGCAGAATCAAGGCAATAATTCTCATGATGGGTAGTACTCCTCTTTTGATTCTAATGATGATACTTCTGATGTGGGATGGTGATTGTAGAAGTCCTAATTCCAACTTGCTTCTTCTTCTTAGGACATTTGAATACCATATGATCTCTCCATAATAAAAGCATAATCCATTGTCTTTCTGACGTTTTCTTTCCTTTTTTGTAAGTCGCCTGACACTAATGTTATCCAATTGCATGGGCTCTAGTTGAGATTCTTCCAATATATGTTGTTGAGGAACTGAGGTAAACTTGTATTCTCGATCATGAATAGAAATATTCTTCTCTTACTTTCTCTCAAACAACCTATTGTCACACTCAATTGCTTGATTCATGAATTCATTCAAAGTATTTACCTTGGGCATGCTTAACATGAGGTCCTTTACATCATCACGTAAGCCTCATCGAAATTGGTTGATAAAATAATCCTCATGCCATGTGAGATCACAAATGATTTGTCTGAATTCTGATGCATAGGTAAACGCAGGCTTATTTCCTTGATGTAGCTTCCTTAGCTTTGTTTCGGCAACACGTGAACAATTGGTATCTCCAAATGAAGATCCGAACTCTCGAATAAAGGCCTTAAGATCATGTAAAATCTCCATATCCTTCTCAAGGATAGGTGCAAACCATGAAAGAGTAGGACCACATAATAGAGTTCCTATGAGTCCTACTTGAGAAGCATCATCTGGGTACCTGTCTGGTTGCATCCTTATGAATAGATTCACTTGTTGCACAAATCCTCAAAACTTTGATCTTGTCCCATCAAAGTTGTCATGGGGGTACTTGAAGAAGATTGACTTACAATGATCTACAGCTCTTGGATTTGCCTTTGAAGTTCTGTGATTACATCTTGAATATTTTGTTGTTGAATTCTTTCTTGGTTTTCTCGTATCTCTTGGACTTGTTGTTGAATAACTTTAAGTGCTGAAAATATTTCTTCACGAATAATCTCCATGATGCTTAGTCTTGATGACGGTAGTCTTGCCAAAATGTCAAGGGAGCACTAGGTTGTGCTCTCCGACTGCACTAGACAAGATTTCGAAAATACACTTCTGATTACAAGAACACCCACGTAGGGAAAACGATACAAGAATACGTAAATGATACAATACGTCCCACAACCCAGGAGCGATAGGTGTGGAAAGTTGGACTAAAGATGATACAGGAAATCCCACAACCCGGGATTGTAGGTAGGAAACAAGATATCTCGATTACAAGAACTCCCTTCATGGAGATGAACTAGATACAAGAAAGAACTCAATAGTATCTTGTAATACGAGATTATAAGAGGACAAGATAGGATGTCCAAGAACTAGACTAGACAAGACTAGAACAAGGAACAAGACAAGAACTGGAACTGGAACTTGGAGAGTACTTACTTGGCGGTCACGACTCCTTGAGCTCCCAAGACTGGTATTGCAAGACTGAGAATGAATGTGGCCAACCCCTCTTTATATAGTATTTCAAGGGCGGTGATCTATGGCGGTTACGAAATGATGATGGCATCATGATGTCATCAATCCAAAATGGGACCTTTGAATATCAGAATCGAGCAAGTAAACAATCGATCTTAGGGTTTTGGCACATTCCAGACGCAATGGAAGGATTTGTTTTTCCTAATTTTGAACCAATCATGAGATATAGGATTCACATGGAATCTGAGGTTCAAGATGCTTTCCTTCTTTGTCCTGACACCAAGAACATAGCATTGTTTAACTATGGATCTCAAACACTCTCTGAATTGGAGGTATGGGATAAAAGGCTTGCTCATATTGGTGAGAGAATCTTGAAACAAATTTGTAGGGCCCAAAGTGTACTTGCATTGCCCAACATCACAAAACAACATATGATATACAAGTGTGGAGCTTGTCAATTTGGCAAGGCACATAAACAACCTTTCAACAAGAAAGGCTATATCCATCAGGGGCTATTGGATCTTGTTCACACAGATGTGTGGTGTCCAAGCAAAGAACCTTCCATTTCAGGTTCAAGATATTATGTATCTTTTATTGATGATTGTAGTAGATGGACAATCCTTTACTTTATGAAGCATAAGGATGAAGTCTTCAATTGTTTCAAAAGATATCTTGCTCTTGTAGAGAACCAAACATGTAGATGTCTCAAGAGACTCAGATCAGATGGTGGTGGAGAATATTTCTCAACTAAATTTGATGCTTTCCTACACGAAAGAGGCATCAAAAGAGAGGTAACAACCAAATACACACCTGAACTCAATGGAGTAGCTGATAGAAGGAATAGAACTATATAGAAGCAGCCAACTCCATGCTAAATGAAAAGGGTCTACCTAATTATCTTTGGGTAGAGGCCATATCAACAGCCACATACCTTATAAATAGACTTCCTTAAGATGGTATGACTCCTTATAAAGCGTGGAATGGAAGAATACCAAGTCTAGAGCATTGCAAAATCTCTGGATGTTTAAACTATGCTCACATACCTTCTCAAGTAAGAGGGAAATTGGATCCCAAGACAGAGAAGTGTGTCTTTATTGGATATGATCAAAATCAAAAGGGATACAGATTATATAATCCCACTAACAAAGGGTTCTTAGTTAGTAGGGATGTAGTCTTTGATGCAAATAAATCTTGGTTTGATGATGACAGGAAAGTGAAGCTACCCTATGACTTGGAAGAAGAACTTCCATCTCTTCCAACAAAGGAACCAAAGCATCTTGAAGATAGTGACTCTAAAGATGACTTAACAGATTCGGAGAAAATGAAGCTATGGAAGAATAAAGGGAAAATGAAGCTAGCTCAAGGCTCATAAAGCTCTCTTCAACCAATCAGAAAGTCAATGAGAGAAATGATGAAACAAATTCCCCCTGGGAGTGATGTGGTGAACAAGGAGCTAGCACTCATGTATAAGGAAGTGTCAAGCTATGTGCAAATCACTCCACAAAAGGAAGTAATCCCAAAGCTTTGCGGAAAGTTTCAAACTTCTCCCTAGACAAAGCCTTCATGAAAAGGTCTGCAATGTTCTTCTGCGTGGGCACATAAGCCAAGCTGATCTCCCCAGCAGAGAACCTCTCCCTGACATAATGATAATGCACCTCAATGTGCTTAGTGCGAGCATGGAACACATGGTTCCTTGCAACTGCCAATGCGCTCTGACTGTCAGTGAAGATAGTGGTGGCAGACGGCTGACCAACACCCAAATCAGCCATAAGGCATCTGAGCCACACACACTCAACAGTCGCTGTGAAAGCTGCCCTATACTCAACCTCACAATTAGAAATGGCCATAGTAGGTTGCTTCTTGCTCAACCAAGATATACATTAGCTACCAAGCATGAAGCAAAAGCCACTAGTGGACACACGAGTGTCATAACAACCAGCCCAATCAAAGTCAGAAAACGCATGCAAATCTGGCGGTAGTGATGCCCCCTTGGGATAAAACAACCCAAGAAGCCGAGTACCACTCAAGTAACTCTTGGGCAATGCATAAACCTGCTTGTCTATGAGACAACAAACTGAATATCTGGCCGAGTAATGCATAAGTAAATCAAGCATCCAACAGCCTACTGATAGAGAACATCATCAAATGCATCTTGAGCATCATGAAGACTCAGTCGTAAACCTGTCTCCATAGGAGTGGCAATAGGTTTACAGTCTTCAAGGCCAAAATGCTGCAATAATGTGTCAATATATTTTTTTTGACACAAAGCCATTCCACCATCAACATGCATAAACTCAATGCCCAAATAATGATGCAAATACCCCAAATCAGACTTCTCAAATCAGGTCAAAATCAATGCCTTTTTCCTACACATAACCCTTTGCAACAAGCCTAGCCTTATACCTGTCAACTGTGCCATTAGGCTTATGCTTCAGCTTGTATACCCACTTAGTACCAATGGCCTTCTTGCCAGGAGGCAACTCACATAAAGACCAAGTACCATTCTTCATTATAGCATCATATTCAGATTGCATAGTAGCCATCCAATTTTTTGAATTTTGTGCTTCATCAAATGAAACAGGCTCATTCTCATCATAGAGATTAGATGCAGCCATAGCATAGCAATCTGATGCAAAAGAGGCATTATGAGAGCCTCACCGAGTACAATATGACAAAGTTGCATCTAATTTGCTGTCACACAAAGTCTGCTCTTGACCATACACCTCGCCATCTCCATGAGTCACCTATTCTTTCGTTCAGCAACTCCATTCTATTGAGGTGAATACGGCACTGTACACTGGTGTTTTATCCCACGTTCAGCCAGAAATGCATTAAAATCAAAAGACATATATTCCCTCCCTCGATCAGAATGGAGGGTGCCCATTTTACATGCTAATAGATTTTCAGCCAAAAGCAAAAACTGTTTGAAGCACATGAACACTTCAGACTTTGCCTTCAATGGATATACCCATGTGTGCCTGGAAAACCATCGATAAAAGTCATGAAGTAAAGATAATTTCCAAAAGAATGTGCCTGCATAGGACCACAAACATCACTATGTACAAGCTGCAATTTTTGAGTAGCCCGAACTGAACCATCTTTTGGAAAGGAGGAACGTTGCACTTTGCCCAAATTATAGTCTTCACAAACATGTTTTCTGGGTGCCTCAAGTTTGGGCAAAGAGGACACCATTTCAGATTTCTGCAGGTGCAGCAAACTAGCAAAATTCAGATGACCAACGCGTACATGCAAAAGCTTTGTATCTGACATAGCGTGAGAATCATGTACTGCACATGCCAAATCATTTACAGATCTTTCATAGTCTATGAGCTTATACAGCCCATGACATAACAGGCGAGAAGCAATAATCACGTCACCATTTGACAGATCATGAATTGTACATCTGTCATCAATAAATTTGACAACCAAGCCAATCTTGGATAATGTAGAAACTAATAACATATTTTTCTTGATCCCTGGCACAAACAAAGCATCTGACAAAGTGAAAGAACTACCATCAGTAGTAGTCAAAATGATCTTACCAA
>CM035414.1:35956823-35976823 GCA_020310875.1 Ceratopteris richardii | reverse complement strand
TAGATGTCTCCTTAGTACATGAAAGCAATGGCTAAATATCATCTTCCACAAAAACAACATCATGGCTAACCAAAATTTGTTTAGTCTGTGGATGATACAGGCGACAACCTTTACTTTCAGAACTATACCCAACAAAAATACATTTTACTGCTTTATCATCCAATTTTCTGCGATGATGTTCAGGCACTAATGCATATGCCAAACAACCAAAAAAACATAGATGAGCAACAAATGGCTTGTGATCATGCCAAGCCTCATATGGAGTGATAGATTGCAGTGCTTTAGTGGGACACCTGTTCAGTACATATGCTGCACACATGACAGCCTCAAGCCAGAAACTATGTGGTAAAGCCTGACTCTTAACCATACACCTTGCCATCTCCATGAGTGACCTGTTCTTTCGTTTAGCAACTCCATTCTGTTGAGGTGTATATGGTACTATACACTGGTGTTTTATCCCACGTTCAACCAGAAATGCATTAAAATCAGAAGACATATATTCCCCCTTGGATCAAAATGGAGGGTGTCCATTTTACATGCTGATAAATTTTTAGCCAAAACCAAAAACTGTTTGAAGCGCATGAACACTTCAGACTTTCCTTCAATGGATATACCCATGCATGCTTGGAAAAATCATGAGTGAAAGTCACGAAGTAAAGATAATTTCCAAAAGAAGGTGTCTGCATAGGACCACAGACATCACTATGTACAAGCTGCAAATTCTGAGTAGCTCGAACTGAACCATCTTTTGGAAATGAGGAACGCTGCATTTTTCCCAAAATATAGCCTTCACAAACATGTTTTTGAGGTGCCTCAAGTTTGGGCAAAGAGAACACCATTTTAGATTTCTACAGGTATAGCAAACTAGCAAAATTCAGATGACCAATGCGTGCATGCCAAAGCTTTGCATCTGACATTGCCTGAGAATCATGTACTGCACATGCCAAATCATTCACAGATCTTTCATAGTCTATGAGCTTATATAGCCCACGACATAAAATTCTAGAAGAAATAATCACATCGCCATTTGATAGATCATGAATTGTACACCTATCATCAACTAATTTCACAACCAAGCCAATCTTGGCTAATGCAAAAACTGATAGCAGGTTCTTCTTGATCCCTGGCACAAATAAAACATCTGACAAAGTGAAAGAACTACCATGAGTAGTAGCCAAAATGATCTTACCAAGTCCTATAATAGGATAAGAGGAGTTGTTGGCGCATGTAACAATATTCCCTGTAGGGATAGGCTCGAGTGAAGAGAAGAAAGTGTGCTACGAGGTAATATGTTTGGTCGCCCCACTATCAAAATACCAAACATCTGAGTCTACTGCAGACATGCACTGCTCACGAGAAGATGGGTCAAAACTGCAAACAGTAGTAAACGCCCATTCTTCTTCCTGCACAAGATTAGCAGACTCTGTTTTTGGTGTGGAGGCTTCTGCGACAACCATTCCAACCTCTTTCTTCTTTGCCTCTTTAGAAAGCCAGTTTTGGACAGTTCTCGATGATATGATCATTCCCTTTACAGTACTTGCAAAACAATTTTTGCTTTCCTGATTTCTTCTCATCTTTATCTTCCTTCTTTGAATGTGCAGCATTTGCAGATTTTTGCTTACTAGTTGAAGAGCTCCATTTTCCTTTGCCCTTGTGACTAGCCAGTAAAGCTTGATCTGCAACATGCATAATGACCTGCTCTGCATGGACTAATCTTCTTGCAATAGAACAGAGAACAAGTCCTCAAATGACAAGGCATTTGGATTTCCTTTCATCATAACCGAAGAGTAGAAGCAAAACTTTGATATGAATCTGGAGACCATTCAGAACGGTCTGCATCAAGTGAGCTAGTTGGTATAACCTCATCAGTAGAAATCAACTATTCCTTCAAGTCTTTGATCTTTGTTAGAAAACTGTCCATAGAATCACCTTCGTTCATGTGCTCACTCTCCAACTCTTTTTGGAGGTAAGCAACACGAGCCTCATTCCTAGCTTGGTACAATGTGGTAAGTGTATCCCAAGCATCCTTGGCTATTTTGCAAGAGCGAATGTGAGGAATAATGGCACATTTGACAGACAAAGCTATCAATGCATGTGCGTGGGCATCTCTGCCATCCCAACGAATTTCTATGCAGTAGCTGCAGTAGAAACCACAGCATGAACAGGAATATGCAGAATATCATTATCTTCAACACCTTCTGCTTCAGCTTCTATATCTGCAGTTGTAACAGTTGCAGGTGTGATATGACGTTTTCAACACCCTGCACAATGTTCCATAGTCCTTTTGCAAGCAATACATGTTGCATCATATAAGCCCATAATGGGTAGTTGGTACCATCCAACTTATCCTCAACAACCAACATACGGAATGCATCACTGCTTTCAGCCATGGCTGGTGATTAAAATACCTTGATGCAGAAAATTTATTATATGTCAAAAAGTTGAACAGAACTGCCTAGAAAAATTCTGCTAGACCTGTAGCAGACTTCAAGACGCTTATACTGGCGAATAGAAATTGATATATACCTGTTGAAGCTCAAGGTCAAGGACAAAGCATGGAAGTGCATCAAGGAAGTGGACACACAAGAAGAAGGAGCAAGTAGGGAGCTCCAAGAAGCACATGTCAAATTTTCAGAAGAAATCCCTATAAAAATAGTGATTTTCATCACTAAAAACCATTGTAAATACCAATTTCCATTTTTGCAACTCCATTATGTACAAGTTGAGGAGTCCCCGAGCTTGAGGAGTATTAGAACTATCATCCTACCAATTTTCATAATTTTTGGACTTCGTTTGAGCCCCCAAATAAGCCCTGGAACCTATTTTTTAACTAAGCCGGACATTAGGTGTGGATAGGGCGAAAACCACTCAAAAAACTATAAAAAGGGCTGGAGATCTCATTTTTGAGGTTAGCTTGTTGTAGATTTCAGCTTTGTAAGAGATTTCTTTTGTAATCAAAGCTTTCCATTGTTCCACTCTTTGCTCTTACCTTGTGCGTGTGTGTGTATTTGTATGCATGCTTGTGTGCTTTCACTCACGCACTTGTGCCATCACTTGCTCATAGTCTCCATACTAGTCCTCACGTCTCCGCGGATTGACATTTATGAGGTGAAGCTCCTCACGTTGGTACTCACCATTGTGCTAGAGTGACACCAAATTTGGCACCGTTGCCGGGGAGAGAGCTTGGAGGACGAGCGTGTGATGGTAAGACGTAGAGTAGCGATGTTGGAAGGTAAAAAATCACCATTTTCAGTTCAATTTTTGAGTTTTTCTTCTCCTTCATCTTCATCATCATCACCATCTCCACCCACCTTCATATTCTCATTTTTTTCCATTTTTTAGAGTCCATTCACCTCGCTTTTTACTTGTGGTTGTGAGAAAGAGCCTTAGAGAGGGTGCATAACTGAAACACTGAAGAAATAGTACCAAAATAGCCGAAAATCAGAGTGAACAGCCTTGGACGTGACATAACCTGCACCAAGTATTGTGAGTGCAATATCACGGATTTGAAGGGAGATTTTGCATCTACAGACACATAGGAGTGACAAGGAGGACCCAAGGTACTCATATTTGCAAAAAAAAATGAATTTGGACTCCAAAAAATCCAAGTATCATGTTCTCCCGCGGTTGAGTATCGTGATATCTGGATATCGTGAACTCCTGTGGTTGAGTATCGTGATACTTAGGCTTGTGAGATATCGAGTATCATTGAGGAAGTGCTCACGATACTTGTCACATATCGTATCTCGTGAAAGCTTCTTCCACGATACTTGGGAGATATCGTGTATCGTGGAGCTCGGAAAGTGATATTTGGCGAGTATCGAATATCGTGGGATTTTTCTTGGTTGAATATCGAGTATCGTCAAAGTCTTCTGCGACATTTGTTGAATATCATGTATCCTAAATTTCTTTTCTCGATACTTGTTCCATATCGGGTATCGTTGAACTTTTCACGATACCTCACAGATATCGAGTATCGTTGATTTGGCTCTGGCGATACTTGTGCAATATCGTGTATCGTTGAATTTTACTCACGACACCTAGCCCATATCGTGTATCGTGAGATTCTTCTCGTGACATCTGTCGGATATCGAATATCGTGGACCTACTCCTGTGTCAAGTGTCATGTATCGTTTAGTTGAGATATTGTGTATCGTGGCAAGGCAAGTATCATGTATTGTTTGCTTCCAAGTATCGCGATACTTGATAAGTATCCTGTATTGCCTGTTCTGCAGTAATCCCAAAGAGGTCTTGTTTCCCTGTTTTAACCCCCAGAACCCTAAACTTGCATAACTTTCTCATACGAAATCCGTTTGCTATGATTTTGGGTTTGTTGGAAAGCTCGTGGGGAGTACAACAAAAAATTCCATTGGTTACATTAAAATTAATACGTGGATTATTAGATATAGTATTTTGAAGTTGACCCTCAGGTGGACTAGGAAACCAAGGAGTTCCAAAGGATTTTGAGCAATACAAGGGGAAATTTTGGACTTGTGGACAAAGCTTATGAACCTGAGATCTGGCAGATACTTAGGCAAGGATAGGCAAAGCATTAGATCATCTGAGGCTAGTGTCAATCATACAGCTAAGTCTTGGGCACAACAACTAAGTGGTTATCCCTATGTGCTAAGTTCCAACATAAGTGACTTAGAAATGTCCTTCAACATGGAAAGACCCACACGTAGCTCAGGTACTTCCTATTTATAGATACCAAAAGGTCCCTATAAGACACAATTGGAGTATATCAGGACCAACCAATTAGGTGCTCGCATCTATGAGGATGGCCTGAGATGATCAGTGGTCCAACTCAAAAATCCCGATCAACCCTTTGGACTTGAACACCCAGTGGTCAAGTTTGAAGAGGGTTCATACATTGATAAGGAAGGAACCATGTATGTGGTAACCAACTTACCAGATAGGATAGATGAGTTTGGAAACATCATTCCTGAGAACGAGATAGGAGACCTAGAGCAAGGAGACCTAGGACGAGAACCCAAGACCCCTAGAGGTAAGTCAGTCTTGACTAGAGTGATCACTCCAGAATGGATTTCCCAAGACAACAAAAGCATAGAGCTATTCTTGAATAAAGAAACAGAGGAAGCCTTTTGGAGATTCAAGCCAGATCAACCAAGCCCAATAGTCACCATCTATGAGTTCAAGGATCCAGAGATACCAGGGAAAGTTGTCTATCTAGATCACATGTCAGAGAAAATGTTCTTGGTAACATGGCAGGATAGGCATGCATACACTTGGCAAGGTGAGTCAATTTTCCCTCCATCAAGATCTAATGTTTTCCAAGGCCTCCAAGGAGCACGATCATCCAAGGCTCATGAAACCCAGAGGGAAAGAACAAGAGAGAGACCTGAGGTAAGCTTTGCGCACACAGTGGGTAAAGATCGATCAGGAATTGAAAATGAAAGACCTGAAAGAGAGAGACATCATGCACATAGGCATCAAAGACGAACATAATTTTCCATTGCCTAGACCAGGAGAGCACTCAAGAACCCTTAGACCCTCTCAAGTGGTTAAGACAATGAAGAACTATTTTGATGGGTCAGGAGATCCTTATGATCATGTGGCTGAGTTCAAACAAGTGTTAAGAGCTGAACAGGTTGAGGACTTGTTCACCCAGTTCGAGGCATTTGGTTTGACTCTTAAGGGTACTGTCTTAGCTTGGTTTTAGCCCCTGAATAGTCGCAACTATCGAGAGATAGGTCAACTGCTAGAAGAATTCATTGTAGAATTTCCCAAGAGTGGTATCAGGCATAACACATCATCCTTGATCCACAGCTTCAAGCAGACACCCCAAGAAACAGTGTGACTTGCAGGAAGAAGGTTTAGATAGTACTTAGAAAGATGCCCTGTGCCAGAATTACCCACAACAGCCAAACAAGTGGCCTTGTTTTTAGATGGCTTGCTAAGCACCAAGTTGAGATCATATGTGTACTTGAAAGAGCCTAGATCCATAGAAGAGTGTGTGCGGATGTGCATAGACATAGAAGACAACTTGGTTGAGGAGCTAGAATTGTCCAAACTCTATAAGGACTCTAACAGTTCTACAAGTCATACCTCTAGAGCCTCCACAGAAATAGATGAGATAGTGGAGCAGGTTGCCAAAAAGCTAGGAGTTCAAAATAGACAAATGCCAAGGGTCAACCCATTGAAGCGATGTTATACATGCGGAGGAGACCACATGGCTAACGTTTGTCCAATGATGGCTCAGCCCCAAGGAAACCCTAATGCTCTGTATTGCACCATTGAGAGAAAATACACAAATCATACGGCTCAAGATTGTCCATACAATAGGCAGACCGTCAGATAAAATTATTAGCAACTTTACCAACACGGTAGGTATCAGAACCAATACCAATAGCCATATTACATGCCACAACAACAATATCAGGCACCATACAGGCCACAACCAGTCCTAGGAAACCAACCACCAGCTCCTGCCAATGTGATCCCAGTTAAGTATACGATGGTGGAGGAGACCTAATAGAGCATTGGTACCACTGACCCCATTGATACCAAAAAATGACTCTCATGCTCATAGTTCATACTACTTCCATGAAGATAGTTCACAAGCTTATTACATAGAGTCACCTGAGCAAAGTGAGACTTCTCCATATCAATATGAGACACCACCGATGGAGCAAAATTGGGAGTCAGAATACTCTAATGTTATGTACACAAATCCAAACCCCAGGCCCCAAGCGAGACAAGTGAGACCACAAGCCCCTAGAGGACCATGTTTTAGATGTCAGGGTGATCATTTCATTCATGAATGTCCCCACTTACTCACTCCGAGACAAGGACAAAACATCACAATACAAGGCTTTTGTCCTGAGTGCGGCAAATAACATCTTCTGAGAGAATGTCCCAGGAACCCCTCTAGTGTGCCCAAGGTTACACCCATCAATGTGGTAGGCTTAGTGGCGGATTCTAGTTCAAGTAGTAGTAATGTGGCTCTTGTACAAGCAGTGACTAGGGCACAAGCCGCACAACAAGCAAAGCCATCTGAACAATCATAGTCAAGTGACTCAGGAGAGTCTAGTAAGAGGAAACCAAGAACATGGAAGGATACCAGAGAGAAGGCTAATCGCAAATGGAACAAAAAGATATCTAAACTAGAAGAAAGCCTAAAAGATGCCAAAACAAAAATAGAAGACATTGCATCTCAAAGCCCCTCTCATGTCGAACCTCCATCCATGCCACCTCAGTACACCCCACCGCCCATTGTAAATAACCCACAACCAGGGTCTGTTCTTGCAGATCCAACCCTAGAAGGCTTGGACATGATGTTTAAGGCCTATCAGGCTCACCTTCAAGAAGGGCCAACAACTGCGAACCTGGACAAGAGTTACCCTAGAGCAGACTTAGAGATTGAATGAACAAAAATGTGCATGAAAATGATAGAAGTAGCTCAAGCTATGCTTGAGACTAGTCAAAAGTTAAATCAGACAAACTCTGTCAAGCCAGATTTGCATTTCCAAGGCTTACTAGAAAGATTAGAGCAGTTGGTAAACAAGCCGCAGGTTTCTTTACCTCCACAGGCTCAACCAATTGTTGAAAGAGAAAGCTCACCACCAAGGAAAGCGTATGTTCCTGATTCCGTGGACGATGGAACACCTCTTTCAATGCAACTGTACTCTCAAGAGTTCTTGCGGGAAATACAAGAAGAGAAATGGGCCAAGGAGAAGGGTAATCCCCCTCCTATTCCTGAGATTGATGATCTTCATGATCAATTTCCCCAAGACATTCCGTCTATCTATGGAGATCAAACAGAGCAACAAGAGGATGAGAGATTAGATTTTGAATCTAATTCTTTACAAGAGTTGCCAAAATTCACAGGCCCATGGGAATCTGAATCTCTTCAGATTAGAGCTCCCACAATATTGGTAAGAAACGAAGACTCAGTGGTTCCAAGAAACACTCAGGTCGTGAAGAACACTAAGGTTCAGTGTCATCTCTGTTGGAGCAAGTCTATGGCAAGCCTAAGTATTGGCTTGAGTCCCACAAAGTCATAGAAGAAGCCTTAAAATGAAGACAATGTAAAGTTCACTTGTGAACTACCTCTTGTAACTTTTGAAGAGTTTACTTAATGTAAAAGTGAAAGAATCTTAAGTGGTTGAGTCCACTTGATAAAAAAAGGAAAGAGGAGCCACAAATTTGTGATTTGTGGTAGGTAGAGAATCAAATCAATCACTAATTGATTGGAGAGTGATTGAGGGAAGTTAGCCTCCCAAACTCAACTATAAATAGATGGCAGTTTTAGTCGTGGTTAGAGAGACCTATGTGAAGACCTCCAAGAGCTGAGCTTTATGCCATATCAAGGTGTGATTCCAAGGCACACATATGTAGCAGTAAATCCATTGTGTTGTACAAGCAATATACTTTCATTTTCATGATCATTTGGGTTCATATTTCCATGTTCTTGTGACGTGTACTACTCACTGCCATATCTCTCAGTTTTCTCAGTCAGATTGCAGAGATGGTTTCTCTGAGTTGGTGCATCATTTTTAGTGATTAAATTTGGTAAAGTTAGCTCTATAAGTCTACTATATGCTCACCAAGTTTCCTTTCATTTTGGTATTGAAATCTTCAGTTAAGTTCAGTTGAAGTCAATAGTGTCTGTTCATTTTCACTTCTCTGTCAGGTACCTGACTTTTTAACTCAGCTTGTCAGAGCTGTTTCTCAGTGTGTACTTATACCCAAATTCAATGATTGAAAGCGTGTTGGATTCATCATACTGTCTAGTATAAGCATACAAAATTTCATAATCGTTGGATTCTTAAATCTGGAGTTATGTTCATTTTTTTGCTCACTGGTCTCATTACTATAGCAGCACGTGAAAATCGGGATGATGTCATCACTTGTTAAACATGTTTCTCAGTGTGCGGTTCATTATTTTTGATGAGATTACTCTTGAAAGTTATCTCTTTAAGTTAACTAGATTTCTCCAAGACGAATTAAGCTAATTGCTGCTGTGCTCAGAGAAATATGCAAAACACTAGACATGTGTATGAACCAAAATAGCAAGTTCTTCATCTCTGAGCTAACTCCAACTTATCTCTTTTGATCTATCTTTTTGAGAGTGATCTTCCAAGGTACATAGGGTGTCTAATACATCCATTGGCAAGCTAAAAGGGCCCACCATATACTCTTGGAGTTCATTTGGCTGGTGTAGATCAAGGATTTTGCAACACCTCTTCATCTTCAAGCACATACCTATCCATCTCTTCACAGTGGTATCAGAGCAAGGTTGGACAACATGGCAAATGGATTTCCTTCATCAATTGACAAATTGGACAAAGATAACTACTCAGCTTGGTCATTAAGAACGGAAGCTTATCTCCAAGGTAGAAGTTTATATGGTTATGTGGCTGGAGATGAAGTTATGCCAAGTTTCAGGAACAAAAGCCAACCAACACAAGAAGAGCAAGAAAGATTGAGCACATGGTGCTCCAAGGATGCACTTGCAAGGTCTTATCTCCTCAACTCTATCTCATATTTTTTGTTGCCTCACATTAGAAGTTGTAAGACATCTCAGGAAGTGTGGGATGCTCTTGAAGCTTTCTTCTATTCAAGTACCAAAGCTAGGAAGCATCAACTATGGCTGGATTTCATAACTCTCAAGAAGGCTCCCAAACAAAATGTGACTGATTTTGTCACAAAGCTCAAGGACATAGCAGATCAGTTGGGAAGCATTGGAGAGATAATAGATGAAGAGCAAATTGTAAGGCAGGTCATCAATGGCTTGAAGGCAGATGACAAGTGGGAAGCATTCACCACAGCTATGGATTTGTAAATGGACATGCATGTACCTGATTTCAATACACTCATTGGACAACTACTTACTCAAGAGGCAAAGCTTATCGAAAATGGAGAAAGCTCTAAAGGTAATCAATCTTCAGCTTTATACACTGATAAAAGCAAGTCCAAAGATAATAGAGGAAAGGCAAAGAAAGTGGATGATGAAGCAGGTACATATCAAGCTAAATATGTAGGTAGAGGAAGACATGGCAGAGGTAGAGGAAGAGGAGGTAGACAAGGCAGGGGGAGATCCCAAGACTCCAACTCATGTTCTATTTGTGGACTAATTAATCATACAACTGAAAATTGCTTTAGGAATTCCAGGAATCAAAGAGGCAGAGGATACAATAGAGGAAGTTATGGCTACTCAAGAGGAAGGTTCAACAATTATCATGGCAACTATAACAACTACAATCATTCAAACTATCAAGGAGGCTACAAAGGAAAGAGAGACTTCAATAACTACACAGAAGACTCAAACAAAGAGGATTCATTATTGATCATGAACATGGCTATGCCACAAGGTAAATCTGATGAGCATGTTTTCTACATAGATTCAGGTTGTTCAAATCATGTGGCAGGAAATGTGGCACTCCTATCAGATTTAGAAGATCCAAGGAATAAGCATGAGGTACAAACAGGAGATGATACAAGACATCTTGTGGAGAAAATAGGCAATGTCAAAGCACCTGATGGAAACATCAACCTACTCAGTAAGGTACTCTATGTGCCTACCAGAATTTGATAAGTGTTGGGAAGATAGTAGAGAAAGGGTTGCAAGTCAGGTTCACAAAAGTAGGAGCATTTGTTGAAGATCCAAGTCAAGGATTTAGAAGAATCGCAAAAGGTGAAAAGACAGGTATATTGTTCACATTTGAATTACAAGACACTAGAAACATTGCTCTCTTTAATTATGGTAGTCAGACACTCACAGAATTGGAAGTATAGCACAAAAGGTTAGCACATATTGGTGAAAGGTCATTAAAGCAAATTTGCAAGGACCAAAATGTACTTGGACTTCCTAACCTGTCAAAACAACATATGATTTATAAGTGTAGTGCATGTCAATTTGGAAAGTCTCACAGGTTACCATTCATGAAGAAAGGTTATATGCATGGAGATCTCTTGGAGTTGGTTCATACAGATGTATGGGGACCTAGCAAGGAAGCTTCAATATCTGGATCAAGGTATTATGTCTCCTTTATTGATGATTGCAGCAGATGGACTATCCTATTCTTTATGAAACACAAAGATGAAGTTTTTTCATGTTTCAAAAGATATTTGGCTCTTGTGGAGAATCAAACAGGTAAATCACTAAAAAGGCTAAGGTCAGGTGGAGGGGGAGAATACTTCTCCCATGATTTTGATTCTTTTCTTCAAGAAAGAGGAATCAAAAGAGAGGTAACTACAAGGTACACTCCTGAGCAAAATGGAGTGGCAGAAAGAAGGAATATGACAATTGTTGAAGTTGCAAGGTCTATGTTAAATGAAAAGCATTTGCCTAATTATCTATGGGCTGAGGCTGTATCTACAGCCACTTACTTGATTAACAGGTTGCCTTCAAAATCTCTTGATGGGATGACTCCATATGAGGCTTGGAATGGAAGAAGACCAAGCTTAAATCATTGTAAAATTTTTGGATGTATTGCTTTTGCTCATGTTCCTTCATAGGTTAGAGGCAAGATGGATCCAAAGGCAGAAAGGTGTGTATTTATTGGATATGACAACAATCAAAAGGGCTACAGGTTATACAACTCTACCAACAAAGGACTCTTGGTAAGCAGAGATGTAGTTTTTGATGAAAACAATTCATGGTATGAAGATTCATGCAGGAAGGTCAATTTACCATATGATCTTGAAGAAGATTTTCCAAAGCTTGGTAGAGAACAACCAAAGATTGAAGAACAAGACACCTCGGAGGATGATGAAGAATCTCAGATGGAAAAGATCAAAGCATGGAAGTCTAAAGGTAAAGCAAAATTGCAGGAACTTGGACATGAGGCAGAATCATCACATCATGGCCTAAGAAGATCTATGAGGGAAAAGAAAAAACCAGAAAGGTATGGGTTTGACACCTCAGTAGTAACTAAACATTCTATCTACATAGCACAGGACATAAACCAAGAGGAGCCATCATCATTTGAAGAGGCCAAAGCAAAAACTGAATGGAAGCATGCAATGAAGGAAGAGATTGAAGCACTTGAGGAAAACAACACTTGGGATTTAGTGCCCAAGACTTCATCCATGAAGGTAATAGGCTCAAGATGGGTCTATAAACTCAAGAAGAATTCTGATGGTTCCATTAACAGGTATAAGGCAAGGCTTGTAGCAAAAGGCTTTGCAAAAACTCAAGGAATTGATTATGAGGAGAACTTCTCTCCTGTGGCAAAGATGCCTACTATTAGGGTTTTGCTTAGTATTGCCTCTTCCAAGAATTTGAAGATACTTCAACTAGATGTAAAGAATGCATTCTTGAATGGTTGGATAACAGAAGAGGTATATATGGCACAACCACCTGGTTTTGAGAATCAAGTTTATCTTGATTATGTGTGTAAACTTAACAAAGCATTGTACGATCTCAAGCAAGCTCCAAGAGCTTGGAATTTAATGCTTGTTTCATTCTTGCAGGACAAAGGCTTTCAACCAAGCAAGGCATATCCTTCACTCTTTATCAAAAAGAGTAATTTTGAGATCATCTACCTATGTGTATATGTAGATGATATAATATTGACATGAAATGATGCAGATGGTATGAAGAAGATCAAAGATCAGATGAGAGAAGAGTTCAAGATAAGTGATTTGGGTTCACTTACCTACTTCCTAGGTTTGGAAGTTGTCTACAAAGATCATGGTTTGTTTCTCACTCAAAGAAACTACATTAAGGACATGTTGGCAAAATTCAAGATGCAAGATTGTAAGATTGCAGGTACTCCAATGGAGGTCAATCAGAAATTGAGCTCACATGAAGGTGAACTCATAGAGGACATCACATCATATCAAATTCTAGTGGGTAGTCTCAACTATGCCACATTAACAAGAGTCGATATATGTTACAGTGTGAGTGTGCTAAGTCCATTTATGCACACACCAAGGAAACCACACATGGATGCTGCCAAAAGGATTCTCAAGTATCTCAAAGGAACCATAAATAAAGGACTTTATTATCCTTATGTATCTGATTTAGGTTTGAAGCTATTTTCTGATGCAGATTGGGCTGGCTCCAAAGAAGATAGAAGGAGCACTTTAGGTTATCTTACCTTTGCAGGTTCAAAACTCCAACTATTTTTGGTGACAATATGAGTTCTATTCATTTGGCTGCTAATCCTATTTTTCATGCAAGGACTAAACATATTGAAGTTCATTATCACTATGTACGAGAGAAGGTTCTAAGCAAAGAGATTCAAATATCACATGTGTCCACTCATCAACAATGTGCAGATATTCTAACCAAAGCATTGGATGATACAAAGCTCTGCAAGTTCAAAGCCATGATTGGTTTGCAGGTAATCTTGGAAGACCTCAAGCATACTTGGCTTGAGGGGGAGCTGTTGGAGCAAGTCTATGACAAGCCTAAGTATTGGCTTGAGTCCCACAAAGTCATAGAAGAAGCCTTAAAATGAAGACAATGTAAAGTTCACTTGTGAACTACCTCTTGTAACTTTTGAAGAGTTTACTTAATGTAAAAGTGAAAGAATCTTAAGTGGTTGAGTCCACTTGATAAAAAAGGGAAAGAGGAGCCATGAATTCGTGATTTGTGGTAGGTAGAGAATCAAATCAATCACTAATTGATTGGAGAGTGATTGAGGGAAGTTAGCCTCCCAAACTCAACTATAAATAGATGCCAGTTTTAGTCGTGGTTAGAGAGACCTATGTGAAGACCTCCAAGAGCTGAGCTTTATGCCATATCAAGGTGTGATTCTAAGGCACACATATGTATCAGTAAGTCCATTGTATTGTACAAGCAATATAATTTCATTTTCATGATCATTTGAGTTCATATTTCCATGTTCTTGTGAAGTGTACTACTCACTGCCATATCTCTCAGTTTTCTCAATCAGATTGCAGAGATGGTTTCTCTGAGCTTGGTGCATCATTTTTAGTGATTTAACTTGGTAAAGTTAGCTCTATAAGTCTACTATATGCTCACCAAGTTTTCGTTCATTTGGGTATTGCAATCTTCAGTTATGTTCAGTTGAAGTCAACAGTGTCTGTTCATTTTCACTTCTCTGTCAGGTACCCGACTTTTTTACTCATCTTGTCAGAGCTGTTTCTCAGTGTGTACTTACCCAAATTCAATGATGTAAAGCTTGTTGGATTTAGCATACTGTCTAGTATAAGCATACAAATTGGCATAATCATTGGATTCTTAAATCGGGCATTATGTTCATTGTTCTGCTCACTAGTCTCATTACTGTAGCAGCCCGTGAAAATTGGGATGATGTCATCACTTCTTAAATATCTTTCTCAATGTGTGGTTCATTATTTTTGATGAGATTACTCTTGAAAGTTAGCTCTTTAAGTTAACTAGACTTCCCCAAGACGAATGAAGCTAATTGCTGCTGTGCTCAAAGGATTATGCAAAACACTGGATAGGTGTATGAACCAAAATAGCAAGTTCTTCACCTCTGAGCTAACTCCAACTTATTTGTTTTGATCTATCTTTTTGGGAGTGATCTTCCAAGGTACATAGGGTGTCTAATACATCCATTGGCAAGCTAAAAGGGCCCACCATATACTCCTAGAGTTCATTTGGCTGGTATAGATTAAGGATTTTGCAACACCTCTTCATCTTCAAGCACATACCTATCCATCTCTTCACAATCTCACTGTAGAAGAGCTGCTCAAGGCAAAACCGGAGCTATGGAATCATGTGAAGGATCATGTTCGAGAACTTGATTCCAATATGCCAAAAGTAGGCTCTAAGCAGAAAGTACCAGAGATACCTCTAGACAGAATAGGAGACATGAATGAAGGTGAAGAAGGTAATACTTATCTTTCGATCACCTATCAAGGTTACACAACCAAAGCAATTGTAGATTCGGGTGCTGGTGTTGCTATTGCGACCACCTCCTTGTGGAAGCGATGGGGCAAACCCACATTACGACCAACTAGAATGAAGCTTCAAATGGCAGATGGTCATTTTGAAAGACCTCTAGGATTGCTCGAAGGGATAACTCTAACCACTTGTGGTGTAGAGTTTGAACATACATTTTCTATATGTGACTTTGAGAAAAATAATGTCTATGAGATGATCCTAGGAAGACCCTTCCTATGACAATTGCAAATAGTACAGGATTTGGGAACCAACTCCTTGTACTTACAGCACTTAGGGTCACAACCAAGGTCAATTTGAAGGATTACACCTTTAGAGATGTACCACCCTTATAGTGGAATCTATCCACAAAGCAAAAGAAGATTCAATCTCTATGCATTCTCGAAGCTCACCTGATCCATCCTGGTTGCATGAAGATACTCACTTGTGGATGTGCAAGGTCGCAGAGGAAGAGGAAAAGCGCCTAAAAGCAAGAGAAGAAGGAACTTCCCCAGGAGATAAACCAATTAAAGACCCAGCCTATACACCGATGATATTTCCAGATGAGGAATTTGAGCCTCACGGTTGTGCAGAAATCTTAGCTACCATGGACATTGCAGTCAATGAAGAACAATGGACACCTCATTGTGATGAGGAGGGTTATGATATTTCAGTGTTCATGTGTCAACCCTTGCTGGAAGAATGTGACCCTCATGATGTCATAGAAGAAGAAGAGAATGACGATGATTTAGAGTCCATTGTGATGGATAGTTGCTTCATCTTAGAAGAGCACTATCTAGACAATGTAGGCGTATTGACTAAAAAAGAAGAAGAACCCCTCACAAGCATTAAAACTGTAAATGTAAAGGATGGAAGTGAAGGAGGTCAAAAGAAAAAGAAGAGAAAAGCCGTGAAACAAGAAGAAGAGGAATCATTGTTTGAAGTACCAGAAAATTTCAAAAAATATGAAGTGGAGGATTGAAGAATTGTGGTGCGAATGCCTAAAAGAGAGGCCACCATAGGAGAATCATATGATAATAAAGAAAAGACCAAAAAAATTGTAGTAACCATTGAAGAGAATGAAGAACGATGTACATACATAGGAGACGACCTAAGTGCAAAAGAAGAAGCAGAGCTTGTAGCTCTATTAAGGGAATATAGGGACGTGTTTGCATGGCACTATAGAGATTTGAAGGGAGTAGATCCAAAAATTTGCTCTCATACGATCCCCATGATGGCTGATGCCAAGTCCACCAAACAAAAGCCCTACACATATAATGACACTTATGCAACTAAAATAAAAGAAGATATTGACAGGTTGATTGAAGCTGGATTTATCTATGAGATTGAGCATACTGAATGGGTGTCCCCCATTGTAGTGGTGCCCAAGAAGAATGGAGAATTGTGAGTGTGTATTAACCTTAAAAACGTTAATGCCGCTACGATCCGAGATAGTTATCCACTTCCAATCACTGAACATTTATTGGAGCGTGTTGCAGGCAAGGAAGTTTATAGCTTCCTTGATGGATTTTCAGGCTACAACCAAGTAGCCATTGCCCCCGAAGATCAACACAAAATGGCTTTTGCCACAGAATGGGGAATCTTTGCATTTCGTTTGATGCCATTTGGTCTTACTAATGCACCTACAACATTCCAAAGGCTCATGTGTCATGTCTTCAAAGAGTTCTTGCGGAAGAGCTTAGAAGTATATGTGGATGTTTTATGCGGCATTCCCAACAGAGAAGATACCACATCCCTGAGCTCAGACAAATCTTCAACAAGTGTAGAGAATATCGAGTGTGTCTGAACCCAGAGAAGTGTGTGTTCATGGTACGACAAGGTAAAATCTTAGGTCACATTATTTCTAAAAATGGGATATCAACAGATGACGACAAGGTAAGAGCCATAGCAGAGTTGCAAGACCAAGGAATGTTAAAGAGGTACAAGCCTTCATGGGCCATTGTGGATATTACCGTAGGTTTATCCACATGTATGCCATCATTGCTAAACCTCTTTATGGATTGTTGATAAATTTTGAGTGGAACGATGAATGTGAAAATCCTTCAATAAGCTAAAGAGACGTTTGTGCTCAGCACCAATACTGACCACTCCTGACTAGAGTAAACCATTCCATGTCCATGTGGATGCATCCAATCACGCAATAGGATGTGTGCTAGCACAACCCACAGGCGAAGGAAACCTAGATTTGCCGATAGCATATGCTAGTAGGCAATTGAACGCTACTGAACGAAATTATACGACAACGAAAAGAGAAGGCTTAGGCATGGTATACGCTGTAAAGAAGTTTAGACACTATCTATTGGCCAACAAGTTCAAGTTCTTTACTGATCATCAAGCTTTATTGTATTTGTTCAATAAACCTTGCAATACAGGACGCTTAGTAAGATGGTTCCTCTTACTAATGGAGTACGATTTCGAAGTGGTAGTCAGGAAAGGTAGAACCCACCTTAGGGCGGACCATCTTTCTCGCATCACTTCAAGAGAGCCACCGCAAGGAGTGTCTGATGAACTACCTGATGCTTATTTGTTCAATTTAGAAGCTGTTCCTAAATGGGCAAATAAGTTGGTACCTGTCTTAACCTTCGGACCTGCAAATAAGAACGTAAAAACAAACAAAGAAGAAATTGTACGATCTCAGCAATATCAAATATTGGCAGGAAGTATGTACAAGCAAGATACCAAGGGCGTACTAGCTTGTTGTGTCAAGGAAGATGAACATACTAGTTGGTTGCAACAAGCGCATGAAGGATTTCTAGGAAATCACTACTCTAAACAACGAACATTGCAGAACCTAAAACATTTAGGAGTGTATTGGCCTAGCATGGACAAAGAAATACATGAGTGGATTAAGAATTGTCCAGTGTGCTAGAAGAGAACCCCAGTGGAACATGCCACTCTTTATCACATGTCGTTAATTCCAGATTGGAGTGCTCCATTGGTCGAATTTATGAGATTGGGAATACTACCCACTGAGGCTAGTCTAGCAAGACGACGAAGCATGGAGCAAGAGGCTCAGGACTATTCCTTAGTAGGAGACAACCTATATCGGAGAGGCAAAGATGGATACTTAAGGTTGTGCGTTCATGAATCAGACTATTTGAAAGTCTTAGAAACTACACATAGCAGTGTTACAGTTGGGCACTTCGGGCCTGATCGAGTAATTGAGACCATTTTATTTTTTGGACTTTGGTGGCCAACTCTTCATATGGATGCACATACCTATGTGAAGAAATGCAACACATGCCAACGTACACAATATCGAATTAGAAAGGATGAGATGCCTTTGAGGCCAATGATGGGAGGACGCACATCCTCCAAGTGGGGTATAGATTTTGTAGGTCCTATTAACCCCCCAGCTAGAAACTCCCATGCAGAGTACATCATTGTAGCCACAGATTACCTCACAAAGTGGGTGGAAGTAAAAGCCACAACAAAGAATGATGCTCAAACAATAGCTAAGTTCTTATTCGAAAATGTGTTTACCAGATATGGGCTACCAATAGAGTTGGTTAGTGATAGAGGCACACACTTCTTGAACAAAGTTATTGAAAACCTTCTCCAAGAATTCATGGTAATACATAAGAAGTCTGCTCCCTATCATCCACAAGCCAACGGACAAGCCGAAAGCACAAATAAGATCCTATGCAATGTATTGACAAAACTGGTAAATAATAAATGCTCTGATTGGGATAAAAAGCTTCATCATGCTGTTTGGGCTTATCGAGTTGCCTACAAAATGGTACTCAATGCCACCCCATTTCAGATGGTCTTCAGACAGAATGCTGTGCTACCATTGGACTTCCTAATCCCAGCCCTAAAAGTAGCACAAGAGCATGAGTGGAATGGACATGAGTTGTCCTCCAGGATCTTTGATCTAGAACACTTAGGTGAGACGAGGCTACGAGCAGCAGCAGGCATCTATGCTGCAAAGAAAAGACAAAAGGCATACTTTGATGCCCATGTAAAGGACAAAGGATTGAAAGAAGGAGATCTGGTTCTGTTTTATATGCTAAAGCAACATGCCCGTAAGTTGGAAAAATGAGGATATGGACCCATGATCATTAATCGAATTTCCACTAGCGGTGCAGTTCAATTGGCCACTTTAGAAGGTGATATCTTGCCAAACTATATAAGTGGTTGTCCAGTCAAATTATATCAAGAACCTCTTACAGAGGATATGCTCAGGAGACTCAACACTGCTAAGAAGCGAAAAGAAGAAGAGTTGAGGGTCAGAGAAGAAGCACAGGCAGAGGCCAAAGAGCGCATAAGGCAAAATAAGTTAAGAAGACTACGCCTAGATGTCAGCCTGAAAGCCCCAAAATATCTCATGGACATGTGCCAAAAATCGGGCATAATTACTTCTTGTATAACCGATCCACGCCCCTTTGTGACCATAGAGGTAGGACAAGGAAAGAGTGTCAAGACTGTAAGAGCATTGGTTGACTCAGGTGCAGCAACTAGTGCAGTTAGACTTTCATACTATCAAGACCTGCAATTGGACATCAAGCCCATAGAAGCATATCTCATAGGATTGGGAGGTGTGGAAACCCCTTGTTTGGGCGAGGTGGAACTTCCCATCTACCTTCAAGGTGTTCCACTAAAAGTCAAAATGCTAGTGTGTCACAATGAGGACCTTACAGAGCCACTTGTCCTAGGTCAAGATTGGATTTATGACCATGCAGTCAACTTGAACCTAAGAAGTCAACTTCTTCAAGTTTGGGTACATGAACAATGCATTACATTAGAATTAGAGAACTGCATGCTCACAGATCATGGCATCACACACTCTCTTAGTTCCTCTCAGACCAATCTTCATGAACAAGATGCTGTGTGTGTCAAAAGCTCTATGACCCAAAAGGACTCGATCATGAAAGAACAGACTCAAAGGCAAGCTGACTCCTCTTGCCTGAGAACTCATGCAGTCACAACCAATCAACCAAAAAGGCAAGTGAAGTAGTACATGACAACCGTGATACCAAATAGACAAAGAGAAATCAAGAACAAAGTAGCTCCGGGCATGAAACAGATTTGGGTACGGAAAAGAGAGCAACCACCAGCCTGCCCAACATGATTTCCACTCAAGCAAGCCAACCATGCGAAGACAAGAAACAAGCAACCAGGACCACCTCCACCA
>CM035414.1:35841823-35954323 GCA_020310875.1 Ceratopteris richardii | reverse complement strand
TACATACATACATACATACATACATACATGCATGCATGCATGCATACATACATACATACATACATACATACATACATACATACATACATACATACATACATACATACATACATACATACATAGATACATACATGATAAGGGATGTTTCTAGCACCCTAATGCAAGAATGGAAGATGGTTTCCCTCCACTAGGCCTACAAGAAGCGATATATGCTCACTGTTCTAGACTTTTCTTTGAATCTATATAGAGACTTAAAATGCAAGTTTGGAAAGTTAAGCTAGACTAGAGAGCTATCAAACAAGTTTCGAAGCATGCCAAAAGGATATTCTAGCTGGGAGAACCATCCATTGCAAAGCAGGCTATTTGTTTGCAACACTCTCTACCTATGTGCAAATATATAACTTCACAAAATTTGCAATTTCTCACAAATCACTGAAGAAAAGAACTCGAGAATTTGGCACTCTTCAAGAAACTATATAGCATACCCGATAGAGCTTGAAATCAATGAAAATGAGTACTACAAGAGAGGAAACAATCCTTTGTAATCTAGTACAATCAAATTTCTTAAAGCCCAACTATACCTCTAGATAGAGAGGAGCAAAATCATGAAAATAAGATAAGAAAGCAATGGGGCTACTTGTTGGAGTTTCAAACTTCACTAAACTAAGTGGGAAGCTTGTGAAATGCATACTACACAAGAAGGAAAGGACTCCAAAAATAGTTGGCGGGTGAGCACATGAATGAAGAAGATTCCATGGATAGTTTTTTGACAGAGATCAAAGATTTGACGGAGCAATTGATTTTTTTTTAATGAAGTCTTGCCTAATAGTTAAGTTAAATAGACTGTTCTTAATAGCCTTCTGGATTTATAATAGAGTTTTTCTTCTACTCTTTGATTGATGATGAAAGCAATCCAAATGCCTTAACGTTTGAGGAATTATCCTCTGTTCTATTTTACAAAGATCAATCTAGGCAGAAGAGGTCCAGTTATGTGTGTTGCAAATCAAGATTTTGTAGCTAGTTAGAAGGGGAAAGGTATATGGAGCTCATCAACTAATGAGCAAAAATCTACTAATTTTGCACAATCAAAGAAGGATGATAGAGATGAGAAGAAAACAAAAAAATAGAAATTGTTTTGCAAATATTGTAAAGGAAATGATCATGTCATTAAGAGTTATCCAAAACTGGCTACAAAAGAGGCAAAGAAGAAAGAGGCTAGAATGCTTGTTGTAGAGGCCTCTACACCCAAAACAAAGTCTACTAATCTTGTGGAGAATGAAGAATGGGCATTTACTATTGTTGCAGTTATGACCCATTTTCTCATGAACAATGTATGTGTGCAATAGACTCAGATGTTTTGTACTCTGATAGTGGGGCAACCAAACATATTACCTCGTAGTGCAGTTTCTTCACTTCACTTCAGCCTGCCCCTACAAGGAATACTATCACATGTGCCATTAACTCCTCTTATCTTATGATGGGAGTTGGTGAGATCACTCTGACTACTGCTGATGGTAGTTCTTTTACATTGTCAGATGCATGCCAAGGATCAAGAAAAAACTGTTATTAGTTTCAACATTAGCAAAGATTGGCTTGGTTGTGTAATTGGTTGATGATAGATGTACAGTTCATGATCTATCAAATGGCAATGTCATTATTGCTTCTGGCATTTTATGCCATGGTTTGTATAAGCTCATAGACTATGAAAAATGTGTGAATGATTGAGCATGTGAAATACATGATTCTTAGGCTATGCTAGATGCAAAGTTTTGGCATGCATGCTATGTTCATCTAAATTTTGCTAGTTTGCTTCACTTGTAGAAATATGAAATGGTGTCCTCTCTGCCCAAACTTGAGGCACCTGGTAGACATGTTTGTGAAGGCTATGTTTTGGGAAAAATGTAGTGTTCCTCCTTCCCAAAAGATGGTTCAGTATGAGCTATTTAGAAATTGTAGCTCGTTCATAGTGATGTTTGTGGTCTTATGCAAACATGTTCTTTTCAAAACTATCTATACTTCATGACTTTTATTGATTATTTGTCCAAGCATGCATGGGTATATCCATTGAAAGCAAAGCCCAAAGTGTTTATGTGCTTCAAGCAATTTTTGGTTTTGGTTGAAAGTTTATTAGCATGTAAAATGTGCACCTTTTGTTCTCCTTGAGGACAGAAGGGGCACATTTAAAATGTGCACCTTCTGTTCTCCTTGAGGGGGTGAATATATGTCTTTTCATTTTAATGCATTTTTGGCTGAGCATCAGATAAAACATTAACGTACAGTGCCATATACACCTCAACAAAATGGAGTTGCTAAAAGGAAGAATAGGTCATGGAGATGGTGAGGTGTATGTTCAAGAGTCGAGCTTTACCACATAGTTTCTAGCTTGAGGCTATTATGTGTGCAGCATATGTACTTAACAGGTGTCCCACTCAAGCATTGCAATCTATCACTCCATATGAGGCTTGGCATGGTCGCAAGCCATCTCTTGCTCATATGCGTGTCTTTGGTTGTCCGGCATATGCATTAGTGCCTGAACAACAACACAAGAAATTGGATGATAAACTAGTGGATTTTTGTTGGGTACAATTCTGAAAGCAAAAGCTATCATCTATATTGTTGACAAACTAAATGCATTTTGGTTAGCCATGATGTTGTTTTTGTGGAAGATGCTATTCATCCATTACTTTCATGTACTAAGGAAACATCAGTTAGCTCCAAAGCTGTGTATGACACTTTGTTGCCTCTTTTTATAGGTGGATAGTCTAGTGATCATCCAAATATGGAAATTTCTTAGCCTTTATAGGTTTCACATGATGATGGAGATCATTCCATTTCTGATGCAGATTTACATGATGCACTTATTGATCAGAGAACTGATATAGAGGAGGCAAAGACTATGCCTAAATGGTTGGTGTAGACTTTGCGAGATAGCAAGTCGGATGCATCTATGTCATATCATACTCGTTCATGCTCTCATAGTGCTTCTTTTGCATTAGATTTCTATGCTATGGCTGCCTCTAGTCTTTGTGATGAGAATGAGTTTCTTTTGTTTGATGAAGCACAAAATTCAAAAAATTGGATGGCTGCTATGCAATCAGAATATGATGCTATTATGAAGAATGTTACCTGGATTTATGTGACTTGCCTCCTCGCAAGAAGGCCATTGACACTAAGTGGGTATACAAGCTGAGGCATAAGTGTGATGGAATAGTTGACATGTATAAGGCTAGGATTGTTGAAAAAGTTATGCTCAAGAAAGAGGTAGTGATTTTGATGAGATGTTTGCTCCTACATGTCAAATGACTATTGTTCATAGAATCTGTGCACTTGAAGCTCATCATGGTGCATGAGTTCGATCTCAAAATTTGCATGCCTCATTTGAATGTCAAATTTTGGGCATTTGGATCATTATTTGCGCATTCAATTTGTGCATGTTGATTGCAGAATAGCTTTGTGTCAAACAAAATATATTAACACATTGTTGCAGTGTTTTGGCCTTGAAGAGTGCAAAACAGATTATTGCTCATATGGAGACAGGTTTATGGTGAGTCTTCATGATGCTAGATATGCATTTGATGCTATTCTCTATCATCATGCTATTGAATGCTTGATTTACTTATGCATTACTCAACCAGTTATTCAGTTGGTTGTCTCATAGATGAGCAGGTTTATGCATTGCCTAGGTGTCCAACATTGGCAGGTGGTTAAGCACATCTTTTTCTACCTGAGTGATACCTAGCTCCTTGGATTGCTCTATCCCAAGGGGGGGTCACCACCACTAGATTTACATGCTTTTTTTGACTCTAAATGGACTAGTTGTTCTGACACTCATGTGTGCACTACTGGTTTTTTTTATTCATGCTTGGTAGCTTATGCATATCGTGGTTGAGCTAGAAGCAACCTACTATGGCCATTTCTACTTGTGAGTCAGAGTATAGGGCAGCTTTCACAGTGACTATTGAGTGTGTGTGGCTTAGATGTTTTATGGCTGATTTGGGTGTTGCTCATTCTTCTACCACCACCATCTTTGGTGAAAGTCAGAATGCATTGATAGTTGCAAGGAACCCTGTGTTCCATGCTCACACTAAGCACATTAAAATGCACTATCATTATTTTAGGGAGAGGTTCTCTACTAGAGAGATCAGTTTGGCATATGTGCACACACAGGCGAACATTGCAGTCCTTTTCACAAAGGCTTTGCCTAGCGAGAAGTTTGAAGCTTTCCAGAAAGCTTTGGGCTTACTTCCTTTTGCGGATTGATTCCACATAGCTTGGCACTTCGTTATACATGAGTGCCAGCTCCTCATTCACCGCATCACTCCCAAGGGGATTTGTTGATGTATATGCATTGAGTATGTTGCAAAAGTATGGTATATTTAGGCAATATGATTCATCCAACTTCAAATTATGATCTAATGGCATGGAGATTGGCTTACAATCATCCATACCATACTTTTGCAGCATACTCAATGCATATTGCCTTTGCGACATCCATATACTTGTTTATGTATGTATAAACTCAATGCCTAAAAAATAGTGCAACACACCAAGATCTTTCATGTTAAATTCTTGCATACGGATTTTCTTTACCTCTTTAATGGTTTCTTCATTATCACCTCCTACAACAAAGTCATCAACATAAATATCCACAATCATGATGTCATCATCACCCTTCCTTGCATATAATGAATGATCTACATCACACATAGCAAATCCAATGATGGTTAAGTAATCACCAATCCTTGTATGCCAAGCATGAGGAGCTTGTTTAAGCCCATAGAAAGCCTTTTGAAACGTGAAAACATATTCTGGGTGCTTCGAATCTTCATATGCTTGTGGCTGCTCCATGTATACTTCTTCTTGTAACTCACCATACTAGAAAGCATTTTTCACATCCATCTAATGCAAAGTCCATCCTTTTGTTGTAGCTAATGCCACAAGTGTTCTGAGAGTAGATATTTTAGTCACAAGGTTGAATGTTTACTCATAAGCAATGCCATATGTCTATGCATATCCTCTTGCTACCAATCGTGCCTTATACCTGCTTATGCTACCATCAGCATTGTGCTTTACCTTGTAAACCCACCTGCAATTTATGGGTTTCTTTACTTACGGCAATGGAACAAACTTCCATGTTTCATTTCCATAAAGTGCATCCATCTCCTCATCCATAAATTTCTCCCAATCTGCTTTTCCAATTGCATCTTTAAAATAAGAAGGTTCATCATCTTGTATTACCTTGGTCATGTAGACAAAATGACAAGCCATGTACATGCCATCATGAATCGTTGCACTAAATTCTACAGCCTCCCATATCTTCTTGGTCCTGGATCTCTTCTCCCTTTATCATCTACATATGCCTTTATTACTTCTCAAGTCTTCATAGAGGGAAATTCAAGTTCCTCATGAAGGATCTTTTTGAATTGCTTGAATCTCCATTGATTTCTTCAAAACATGTAGATGTTTTACTACTATAAGAAAGCTTTTCTTTACATTTCTTTGATGTAGTTGATGAATTTGTTGGACTAAAATCTCCACACAATCTTCCACTCCATGGATTTGATTTCGAACTATTGCTTGGTGATGCATCAGGTCCACTCAAAACTTGAGATTGCACACTTCATTTTTCAGCATTTCCTTTTTCATTTGAGTGAAGATTAAGTCCTTCTTTGGCATCTACATAGAAGCTTGACATTTTATCAAACACATCTTTGCTTACCTTCACCTATCGTGTGAGTGGGTTATAACATTTATATCCATTTTACTCAAGGGAATATCGAGTGCAAATACATCTTTCTACTTTTGGATCAAGCTTTGACCTCAACTTATCTAGAACATGTACATATGCAATACATCAAAATACTTTCATATGTGATAACTTTGGCTTTTTACATGTAAACTTCTCTTCAGGTGAAACTTGATGTACATCAACAGTTAGAGTTTTGTTTATGAATATAAATTGCACTGCTTTTGCCCAATAACAATGAGGCATATTCTTCTCAGACATCAAGGCTCTTGCTATTTCTGCAATATGTCTATTTTTGTGTTTACCAATGCCATTTTGTTGTGATGTGTACCTGCATGAAAACTATCATTAAACTCCATGACTTTTTAAGAAGCTACTGAACTCATCTGACATGTATTCAACTCCACCATCAGATCTTAATGGGTGAATATACTTGCCTATCAACTTTTCTACCACAACCTTAAAATTTTGGAAGTGGGTGAACACCTCATTTTTATCTTTCATGAAATATACCCATACCTTTTGTGTATGTTCATCAATGAAAGTAACATAAAACTTGCAATCACCCATAGATGTGGTCTTTGCATGACCCCAAACATCTATGTGTACTATTTCTATCATATTCTCACTAACATGCTTGTCACGTGGAAATGATGCTCTTGATTATTTACCAAATTGGCATGCTACACATACCTTTTGCATCTCTACAACCTTGAAATTTGGTAGTCCAATCACAATCTCATTTGATTGCATCAATTTTAGCCTTTGCAAGTTAGGATGTTCAATTTGTTTGTGCCAGATCTCTATATTAGCAATAACGCTTGCACCTCTTGCAAAAATGGTCGCATTCACTTCAGGAATTTTCACATTTAAGGTGAATATTGTAATAAAGTAAGTCTATGATCTAGGGATTTGGTCGGTTCAGACATATCTCAAATCGGACACCTTTGGTCACCCATGTGTATGACCAAACATCTCGAGTCTAGACTTACTAGAAGGTCATTTAGTCTTGTAACCAAGTGATCCACTTAGCCTAGTGGTTAAGACTCAAGGATGTGAAGGAGAAGGTCTTGGGTTCAACCCCCATGGGGTACATGGGGAGAGTGTTTTGCCCAAAGAGCTCTAGAGCCTTCTAGGAGCATCCACTTCAGTTAACTCTGGTTAACTCGGACACTTGGATGGTTAGTATCCACCTGCCCAAGAAGGCAGTCCCTTAGGCATCTAGTTACATGGCTTACACTTGGATGGTTAGTATCCACCTGCCCAAGAAGGCAGTCCCTTAGAGAGAGCTATATATAGGCATTTGGTTGGGAGAAGAGTCATCCCTATAGCATGTGGTGGTCCTAATCCTTGTTCTCTTGCATTGGAGAGAGCTATATATAGGCATTTGGTTGGGAGAAGAGTCATCCCTATAGCATGTGGTGGTCCTAATCCTTGTTCTCTTGCATTGTATCAGAGCAAGATTTCATGGTGACCTTGGTGGCTCATCGCCTTGCTTAAGTTCTCATTGATTTTTTGTAGGATTTCTCTTCAGTGAATTCGTTTCCACGCATTATTTCTTTTGCGTGTATGGTTACTAGCTTCCGGAGATTTGCTCTTCCTAGCAAAACTATACATGCTAGTATAGAATTCGAACTCGGGTCTGCCCACTTTCAATAGCTCCAACGTATCCACCATAGCACAGCGCACTCGTTGCTGGTTATTTCTCCGGGCCTAATTACGTCATGATCTTTAGCTAACGCTCGTTTAAAAGGAATGATATATCAAAGCTCGTAGCAAGATTGGAACCTGCTACATCCTACTCTGGAGGACTGTCACTTATTCAAGGGGAGACCACATCAATAGATGTTGACAGATGCTGCTCAAAAGTCTCTCAAAAAAATGAGAAATATGATCGTCATGTGATGGCAACCTCTCCAGCATAGCGAATGTGTCGATGGACCTCATTATGAGCACATCAAATGAGGCTTAAAATTGCACGGCTGCAGACCTTCTCCCCCAGAAGCAAAATGAAAAGGAGTCTCGAATGGTGACTGTGTAGGTGCTGAACTCGTGTCCTAAATGTTCAAAGTTCTTACGATTTTCACTACAATAAGGCGGGCTTATGGATTGTCGGCTAGAATTCAGAACTTCATAATGATCTAGAAAACATGAAATCTCGAAGGCCTTAATCCGTTCTCTTGAATTGGCGATGATCTCCCTATGGATTCTCTCTGTTTTTGTTGAATAATTTTGGAAGAAAAAAGGCTATGATCTTTCGCATATTGGAAATCGAGATATCTCTGCTGTCCGACCTGTTGGCTGCGCATGAGGCCATCTTCCCTTCAAAGTTCTATTTATTGTTTTATCATTAGCACCTCAGATTTCGAGTTGTGGCTATAGCAAAATGTTTGTAGATTAGCTTAAATTGTTTCTCTCGAGCTTATCGGGTTGCAAAGCGATAATCAAACAGAATCATAAGTGTTGACAAGGAGAGCGGCAGAGTTATATTTACTCTACATATTATTTGACCACCGATCATGACAGTACAGAATCGAATAGCGACCTTTGCAAATGATCATTCGTTGTATCCATTTGACTTAATACTGCAGGTTGTGGGTTTCGATCATCAGTGGAGGCAGTGAGATTCTTCCACACTATCCAAGTGAGCCATGCCCATCTGATCTGGGCTGCGGGTTCATATGGGCAAGTTCATATGATGGACATATATCAAATCCTCTGAGCCAAGTGCTTCATAAGCTACACCATCAAAAGCGACAACACTGTGATAATATTTTTCTTTTGCAATTAATTGTTATGAATTGATAGATCGCTTTTGCAGAGTACTCGGTGCGCTGCTGCAGAAGCTTTGGAGAGCTGATAATAATGCTTTGCTGAAGAAGCTCAAAGGAAAAACGAAGATATCATTTCATGAAGATTTTTTTTCAAACTGTCACAAAGAGGACTTATCATACGACGCTATCTTTCAGAGGTCTCGATCTTAACTGATCGAGTATGCATTAAAGAAGCTGATTGTAGACATAAAAGTAGTTGCTTCTGTCAATATCTACGACAGAGATTTATTTCAAGAGCAAACTTGCTGTAGCAAGGATTAGAGCCTTGAACATCGTCCTCAGAGGAAAGAAATCTATCCAGTAAGACTCCACGTTTTGTCGACATCCGCCCAGCCAGCAAATAAATATACTAGATATTCTTCCCGAACTCCAAGTAGATTCGAGTGCACCATTCTTTGGCTTGGTGGAGATGTGGGGCCCTCGAATCATGCTTAATAGAATTTGATCACAGACCGTGTGCCAAACTTTTTATATGAATTCTTTTTGCACTAATTGTGCAATAAAAAGAGGAAATTTTTGAGCAGCGGACTCAAAATCTTCATAGGTTCCATTATAACACCCGAATTTGGAGATTTGAATTGGGCTTCTACCATGAGAAGTCATCAAGCTATTCATTTGAAGATATATTGAATTCTAAAATTCAATCTCTATATAGTTGAGGAACTCTTGGAGTGAACAAAGAGGTTCATCAAAGGGAGGACGAGGACCCAAGGATGGAGAAGGGCTCTTCCAAAGGATTAATGGAAGGACGTAGCTTAATTGGGAGATAAATTCAAAGTTAATGATTGGTTTCAATATTTGTTTTGCTCTAGGCTTTCATGTAGTTATTATCATTGAAGTGTAGTAGTAAACTTCATTCTTGATAATCTTGATGCAAATTATGGAAACCTACATGAAAGAGCATAAAGATATTGAAACACTCATTAAACACAAGCATAGGCATGCATCTATAAAAGAATGTAGGTGCATTTATCCTTGCCAATGAATGTTTTTATGCACAAAACACATTTTCTTCTTGCTTTTAAAAGATAGTTAGTGCTCAATTTTATGCACATGAACACATATCTTTTTAAAGAAAAGCAAGCAAGTATAATTTTTGTGCATGGATGATTGGTAACATGCATTTTCAAGCTCGAGAATTGCTTGATTTAGGTTTGATGCATGAAAGGAGAATGCCAACATGTGCATGCACTCACATGCATTTGCATGCAAGAACAGACATTTTTATATGTATGATTGTTGGTTAAGTAGTTGAATACTTATATTAGGCACTTTTCTAAGGATGAGAAAAGTATGCTTGGTTTTGTTTAAAGCTAATTAGAGCTTCAAGAAGAAACCCAAGTAATATTTAGGAATCAAGATATTTTCCTAAAACATATACCAAAGTCATCTTGAGGAATTAAGCTACTTGCTATAGTTAAGCCAACAAAGAAAATAGTCTAGTTAACTATTTTCTTGGATTAAAAGAAATATCTTTTGGACAAGCAATAAAGCCTTAAGTCTTGATCTTGTCCAAAAGTCAAGAATTTCTTTTGAAGATCATTCCAGTTAAGAAAAAGATTCCAAGATGAATCATTGGACTAGAAAGCAAAAGATTCCAAGATGAATCATTGGCTTATTATTACTTGATTCCTTGAAAGGACCTAAAAGTTCTTGAAAGAAAAACTCTCCCTATATGTGAGACTAGAATCTTTCAAGAAAGTTTAATAGTAATTCCCAGTAATTCCCAAACCACTAGTCTTGGTACTTAACTCCAAATAGTGATATAACCTAAAGGTATATCAAAGATTCTTAGCTTTGGAATATGAGAAGCATCAGTGTATGCTTGGACTAGTAGGGGAAAGATCTCTAGAAGCCCATGGGTAAGCAAAAAAGATGCTTTTGTTAGTTTAAGAGATCTTATAGATAAAGACTAAGTATTTATTTTAGTCGCAAGATCAACTAGACTTGATCAAACTTGGCCATGATTGTCCAAGAATGTGCGATTGGAACTACTCTGTAGATTGCTCAAGTATTGACAATAAAATTACTTTTGGGAATTATTCATTCAAGTTCAATTTACCCAATGGAAAATTGTGAAAAAGTAAGCTGTTCCAAATATGAACAGAGTGAAGGAATTCCAAGAGTGTAGTTTGAAGACGGTACAAATGTTTGCATATCCTTAAAGGGATTTTGGTACAAATCCATAAAGCATGAGCGGATGCTTAGACTTAAGTAGTAGAGATATTCTGTAAAAAATCTCGACCGAGATAGATACCTAAAGCATCAGTAAAGAAAGGAATCTAAAGACAAGAAGTCACAAGCTCTTGTCACTACAAATTGGTCAAGAATAAACCAGTTGAGCTTGAAATTATGAAAATTCAAGTACTTGGAATTCTATTCGGTTTTCATTTGAAAACCCTAGTAAAGAAGGATGGATGTTCCATCAAAAGGTTTTTAAGTTCCCAAAGAAAAGCACAAGATCATGAATCGATCATGTGAAGGGATCAAAACCTAGAAAATCTAGTTAGAGATTATGCCTAAAACTTCAAAACTCTCGTAAATAATTGAAGCAAGAAGATAATCTATCAAGATATGTTTAGACTTTAGGATAAAATTCACTCACACGTTAATGTGAGTATAAAATAGGGTGGTATGGACCACCAGATTTTATACTCGAATTGATGTAGGAAAGATGGTATGGGACATAGGACCGTGAGATGATGATTATCTTTTAGTCTTAGAATAAATCTTGAATTTAGATATGATCCTCAAGGAAATTAAAGACTTCAAAGAAGGAGTTTAAATTCAAGAAGGATAAAAGTAGTATCTCAAGGTATTTGAAGATAACTTCAAGATCAAGGAAATAGAAGATATGAAGTAAGTAACTTCCAAGATCTTCTTGAAACACTTCAAGATAAAGTGTTGGTTCAGAAATATTTAATAAATTTCTGAATTAGTAGGACTTTGACATTTAAATGATCCTTTCAACTAAGGATTTGATTGACTAAGTCAAGTTCCTAGTGTAACTTGGTAAATTCACTCTTTTGACTCAAAGAAATGCACAAGAATTGCAATTCCACTAAGGAGTCAGAAAAATTGAATATGACTTGAACTTAGTCTCAAGTGAAGCATTATTTGAATGCAAAACTCATCAACAGAACCTCCGTGGGTCAACACACTGATGTTGGTTACCACACTAGTATCTTGTGGTTGGATGATGTTTTTTTATTTGCTTTGAACCTTTTTGAGAAACCAGCTTATTTCTCTTAAAGATAGAAAAAATACTTCAATACCCTATTGAAATAGATCTTTGAGAAGTTAAAGTCTTGAGTCATCTAGACTTTGAATCATAGCAAATTTACGTATCTTCAAAGTTTGAATTGGTTGAACAGAGTTTTAGTTCTTTCTTTCTACTTTTTGAATCTTTTGGATTTGAATCAAATATAATATCTGATTCTTTTGACAAAAGTCAAGGGTTAGCCGGTAGAACCAGGTAACTAAATTAAACATCCTAGAAAGATGTTCTGTACAAGAACCTTTTCAAACATCGAAAGATGACAAGTTCAAGATTGACTTATTCATTTGAGTTTTCTTCAAGTTATAGCATAAATGATTTTCTAGAGTCCATTATACTCTAGAATACAAAAGTTAGGAATTGCTCAGAAGGTTGATAATTCCCAAGAAGTTTAGCTCAAGTCTTTGAGAAAAGTATCCTAAGTTGAATAAATTTTCATTTGAATTCGAATTGGTCAAGTTATAGTATGGTTGACTCAAAAAAAATGGTAAACTTTCTCCTACAGATTACATAGGATTTTTAAAACTCATTAGGACAAAGAAGTCCTCTAGTCGGGTGAAAAAATCAAGTAACTGTTGGATAAGAGTAAACCATTGAACAAACATCCAAGTTAGATGTTTGGGACAACAAAATTTTAAGTGCTCCAAATCTTCAAGCGAATCAGGAGTTCTCAAAGTCTTATGAGGGATAAGAATCCCACCTTCATTACTAAGTCCATGCACCAATCATGCCCAGAAATGGACTAATAATTTGAATGCACCCAGTTCACATGTTTCTGCCTAGATCGCACATCAAGAAACTGTGAATTGGCCAGGGATGATTTTAGATCCATCCTTATTATTTCACTACTTTGTACTTTGACCAGTGTATCGAAGTGCAAAACAAGATAGTGTTTTGAATCATTTGGGCAGGGATGCCACCACAGAGATGAGACATGTTCTTCCAGTTCTAGAACATAACAATGTTCTTTCAATTTTAGAACATGAGGCTCAGGGGTTGCCTATAGTACATATATAGCTCTATTTTCAAGAACGAAAATATTTTCCAAGGGGGGAAGAATGTAATAAAGTAAGTCTATGATCTAAGGATCTAGTCGGTTCAGACAGATCTGAAATCGGATACCGTTTGGTCACCCATGTGTATGACCAAACATCTCGAGTCTAGACTTACTAGAAGGTCATTTACTCTTGTAATTAAGTGATCCACTTAGCCTAGTGGTTAAGACTCAAGAATGTGAAGGAGGAGGTCTTGGGTTCAACCCCCATGGGGTACATGGGGAGAGTGTTTTGCCCAATGAGCTCTAGAGCCTTCAAGAAGCATCCACTTGAGTTAACTCTAGTTAATTGGGACACTTGGTGCACATGTAGTTACATGGCTGACACTTGGATGGTTAGTATCCACCTACCCAAGAAGGCACTCCCCTGGAGAGAGCTATATATATAGACATTTGGTTGGGAAGAGAGTCATCTCTCTAGCATATGATGGTCGTAATCCTTGTTCTCTTGCATTTACTTGGGCAAGGTGGATAGATGGCGCACGCGTCGATTTCAAAGGTGAGTTTAACAAAGATATGAGTGTATCTCCCAATCCATAGGTCAGAGTTGGACATGTAATATACCGTTGGAAAGCTCTCGGAATGAAATTTCCAGTGGAAGGCACTAGATTGAGGATCCAAGATACCTAGCATGGTTGAGAACCTAGTTCAAGATACTGAGGTTGAGAACAAGGGCTCAAGAGACCAAGGTTGAGAAGAAGGCAAGTCTGTAGGCAAGTGGCCAAGAAACGGAAAGGCAAGGTTCAAGAGACCAAGGTTGAGAGCAAGGGTTCAATGGACAAAGGTTGAGAACAAGAAGGTTCAAGAGACTGTGCATGGGTGAGGACATCAATTCAAGGGGAGATCAAGTATTGATCATTGAGGACAATGATCTCTAGAAGGGGAAGAGAGTATTAGACTCAAGCAGGCAGGAGATGGTAGAACCACACCCTAAGAGGGAGGATTAGCAATTAATCCTGAACCATGGCTTTTGGGGCAAGTGGTTAGCCCATTGGACTCTAAGCCAGTAGGTAATATCCTACCCACTTTGGTTCCTTTGGCAATCAATGTTCCATGCTATTTGTACTCTTCTACATATAACCCATAAACATTGAACCTGACTTGTAATCTGTGGTCAACCATTTGTCCAACAAAAACAAGATTCTTTGTTATATTTGGAACATACAACACATCAGCAAGATGTTTTACCTTCCCGTCCTCCATAGAGAAAGTGACATGTTTCTTGTATTCTTGATAGGATGTGATGCATCATCCCCTATTTCAATATATCTAGAAACTAGCAATTTTTGCAAACTACTAAACCATTTTGCATGACTCATCATGTGATTTGAAGCACCTAAATAAACATACTAGACATTAACATTCGATTTTGAAACATCAATAGACATCCTATTCATCAGTGATGTTGGACCATGAATAGCTCCTCAGAATCATCTACACTTGTGGATCCATAGTTGATTTGCTGCCTTCTATTATTTTGATTCTTCAACCCGTAATCACATTAAAATTATCTACATTTACCACAATTCAAGCATCCTTTACTATCATTACCTGAATTGCTTCTTTTGAAATTTCTATGGCCTCTTTTGATCCCCCTACCTCAAAATTATCCTCTACCTCCTACATGATTCTGATGTTGACCTTGGTCTTGGTTGCTATTTCCACTTCCACTTTCAAAACCTCTACCTCTGCCTCTTGCTCTGCCATAGTAGAATACCTACTTAGAACTAAGTTTTACTTGTGATTTTGAGTCCTCACCAAGATTCTTTTCTTGAATAATTAGCATGGACACCAGATCAACAAAATTCAAAATATTCTCCCTTGTCTAAATAAAAGTTCTGAACTGCTTACATGAAGCTCCTAAACCACGAAGGCACACTTCCACCTTATCATCATCATCTACATTCATGCCAATTGATGCAAGTGACTCACATATGCTTTTTATTTTTACGATGTAGTCACTTACTAACATACCCTTTTTCTTTAGTGTATGCAGCTTATTCAGAGTTGCAATTTATGTGCCTTTGTATTGGTCTCATATAATGTTAACAAACTATCCCAAGCCTCTTTCGGAGTTTGCATCTTGTAAGTGCCCAATCATGATATCCTATATGCTAAGAGATAGCCAATACATTACCTTTCATGCTCCTTGATTACATTCTTCATATGCTCTTAACTATTCTGAATTCAGATTCCTCTCTGATAACTGTAGAGCACTTTTGTTCTATCCTTCAATGTACTTGTAGTACACTTTTCCCAACAAGAAATTCTTCATTCTAAATCTCCAAGCATGGAAGTTGTTCTTGTCCAGATTATCGCTCATAAGCTGACTCATTCCATCTCCACTTGTTATTTCTATAGAAATTAGCAATAGTACAAAAACACTAGAAGCAGCACCTTTACTTGAATACTACCAAACTGTTATGTGATAGTTCGATCTCAGAAAAACACAGTGTTTGTGTATCAACAATACAAAAAATCGCTTGAAATTCTATATCTCATGTATTTGAGTATTTCCAAACAAAACACAAGTTACAGTTTAGCAAAGTGACTTGATTTTTCTATGGGCTCCACCTTGTGGGCTCAAAAACCAAAATTTGAGAAAAAAAGAGTGACCCTAAAGGGTTAAGTCTCAAAAATATTTTGATGCCTTCTACCTTCCGGCCAATTTTCATAGCAATCTAAGGTCATTTGTGAATTGCAATTTCTCCATACCTTCATGGGTACTCTTCACTGTAGACATTCTCCACAAGCTCTCTTCAACCAACCTAACTTTGACACCATGTCATGAGGAAGGAGATAAGGAAGAGAATCACACTCACACACTCTCACACTCAAAGAGGAGCACACACACAAATTGAGGCAAGGAAGAATGATCTTCTTCTTCTTCTATTACATATACAAGAATGACCTAATACAACAATACAACTAGTGCAATATATAAAGAATAGTACATAAGGAAAAACCCAATCTGTGCAAATGAATGACCTGGTACATAAGGAAAAACTCAATCTGTGCAAATGAATGAGTTGGAAGTTTCATGAGGAAGGAGATAAAGAAGAGAGCTCACACACAAAATCTCACAATCAAGGAGAAGCACACACACAGATTGAGGCAAGGAAGAATGATCTTCTTCTTCTTCTATTACATAAAAGGAATGTACAAGAATGACCTTAAAAACAACAATACAGCTAGTGCAGTATATAAAGAATAGTAACACTACATAAGGAAAAACCTAATATCCATGAATGAGTGAGCTGGCAAGAAACAAATGTGCCATCACTCTCGGTAGACAAATCTAGTAAATCTCAATGAAGTATCCCTGACATATACTGGCGTGACCACTATACATGTCAAAGAAATGAAAAATAGATACGTGTCATCTTGGATCATCACATGTTGAGCTTGATATCTCAACACTCCCCCTCTATTGAGATATCAAGCTCCACATGTGATGATCTAGGATGACACGTACTAGTTTTTCATTTCTCTGACATGTATAGTGGTCACACCGGTATATGTCAGGGATACTTTGTTAGCTCTAAAAATGGTTGGTTTTGATGCACTAATGTGGTTCTATTTGGCAGGAAAATACGTTTGATTTCAGGTACTTGAAGAGTGGATTTGATGATTGATGAGAAGTATTTGGAAGTAACACGACAACTTCTTGGTCAAAAAAGGGGGCTGTCATAGAAGATTGGAGATGATGCTGCAAAGGCAGTTGAGGGCTTGAATGGTAAAAGATCCAATGACAAAGATTGGTACGTAGGACGAGCTCAGAAGAAGTCAGAGGGAGGCAGATCTAAAGTTTATGGAATAGTGACCTCGAGTAAGAGAATCAGGAAGTCCACTTCCTCCACCTTTGAACAAGCTACAGATGTAGAGAATGATATTTGGCAAGATGTTAGGCAGCAGATCTCATCTTCTATATAGCCTACATCTCTTTGGTGCAGTGGCTATGCCGCAACATGATCCAGCTATTCCCAAATTTGGTGAATGGGATGGCAATGAGGATCTCTCTTACAGCATAGTCTTTGAAAATGCTCGAGTTGATAAAGAGGGGTTTATGCTTGGTCTCAAGAATTCTATCATGGAATCATCTCTTAACCAAGAAAACTACAAGAATCTTCATAACAGAGCACAAAATATTACTTGTCGTAGAATAATTGAAACAGAAGTAAAGGGATCTAGACTTGAGAATCCGAACCTCTCCTCAAAACATATGAAGCAAGGTGTTAATACTCAGAAAGCTTCTCAAAGTGTGCCAGAATTTGATAAAAAGTTTTCAGATGGAAGACCAATCATGGGGTCATCCATACCTCCTCTAGCGCATTAGCAGCCTGTGCAAACAATTCGATCCAAAGATCTACTAGCACAAGATATGTTTGTCCATGGTAAAGGATCTCATTTTCATACGCTCCGTTTTTATCTGCAAATGCATCACATAATCCGCCAAAGGCTGTTCAGCCCGTTTCTCCTTGCACGCGGTCTGTCAGAAGAGTGTGGGGGTATGCCCCTTTATTTCACATGTGGAAGGGCAGTATTGTAGGAGTTATGAAGGACAAAGAGTGAAGCGTTTTTTTTCCCCGCTATCCGCTGCTAAGGAGGAGGGCATCGAAGGACGGTGCTTGTTGTTCGGAGATGAAGTATCTGAAGTCTCAGTCTTTGGAGTTGAGGAACAACACAGAGGGCTTGAGCATGCCAATGCTAGTGGTAGCGATAGAAGCTGCTGGGAAGCTTTGAAGAGATCGCCATGGGCCTGATATCACGATGATGATAAGTGCGCTAAGCGCTCTACAATGGCTGACGGAAGGAAGAAAAAGACGCGGATGCAGAGAACTTGAGATGATGGCTTGACGGCGCTTGATGGACATAATACTTAAGCAAAAACCAAGCAAAGATGGCGATGAATATGAAAAGTGATTCAACACGACGGAGGTATCACTGTTCATGCTGCTATGTATGGTGATGGTGTGCGGTGCATGAAGGAAGGAGAAAGCTAGGCAAGGAAACACAAGTTGCTGTTGAGAACCAGGTGCTCTGAATTTGTTTGAGTTGTTCTACTTGATTTCAAAGTGTGTATTTCATCCTTTGCGACTTATGCTGTCAGTGTCTCCTTTAATTTCAAATAATTGGTTCCGCTCATCCTTGCTCATCCGAGTCATAATTTAGGGCCTTTGCAGTTTGAACGGAGCTAATATGATTATAATGATGAAATGAGATGGTTTGCCTTGTGTCGGTTCACATATCCAATGAGACTCTTTTTACCACTTCGTGCCGAACATGAAATTCATCACCCATAAACAGTTCTTCAGTAAAGAATTCGTGAGCATAGTGTTTGTCGTGGCAGAATAAACAATGTGTAATTTGAATTCTCTAATGTGTTGTTTTTAAGTGATACCTTTCAAGATCCCCACTCTGTATACCTTTGTTTGCAATTTGTGCACTTAAAGTTTAACTATGGAAGTTCATGCTTGAAACTTGTTTATGTTACTTGAATATAATTTAACAGTTCGCTTGTAACAAAACTATTGATTCAGGAAGACTGCAAGATGGAATATTTGTTTGGTTTAGGAAAACAATGGTATTACAATGTTGGAGGAGATATGCTGGATTGTGTAGTATAAACCCTTATTTTTTTAACCTATGACAAGTATCTTTATTTCTGCGCACGTTTGTAGAGTCCCAATCATCAACGAATATGAAACCAATTTGTTGTTTTGTTACTGCTAATGAAAAGCACTTTTTTTAGTCTGCATGAAAGATTGCTAATAAAAATACTTATGAGAAAATATTAGTGTACGAATGCTATTTTCTTCCTTTTTCGACTGCACGTATCATGCTAGAAGACAAACCTTAGGTTCTTACAACATGACTTTGAACTTTCTGACTATGTAGGTTATTTCATTTTTCTTTGGAAAAGTAAGGAATGTTCGGACACAAACAATAAAATATTTTTTTCTTCTTGCAAGTATTTTCTTTTTCAAAAGAAAGCGACAGATGTGTAGTCAGACTTGTGCCTATCAAATTACGGGTAAAATAAAAATGTTGATTGTTGTTGATGAGCTGTATACATTTGGATATTCATTAGGATGTGAAAACGTAACTTAAATTTGGAAAATGAAATCATCTGTTGAAAGATCGTATTAATCCATCGTCACGAAAAAAAAGAATAGTATGCAGGTGTACTTTCCACATTATATTTAATGCATGTATGATTCTGAATCAACATTTCAACCTCTTTACATTAGCGAAACCAAGGGGAAATAATTAACCACCAACTCTTTTATTTCCAATGAAAAAATTTCATTGCAAAACTAAAAGACACAATTAAAAATCAATCGCCAAAGATCCTCAACTCCTAACCATCTCTTGGAGATGAGTGTTATGTGCATCTCAAAAGCTTGCTCAGAATTGCATACCATTAATTGCTAGTAATTGACGTAAGAGTGTTATTTCCTCGACATCATTGGGAATATTGGGAGCCTAAGCACATTGAAACTTGCTTCGTCTTTTAGCTTGGCCTACTTAAAATAATTATTGAAACAAAGAGTTTCTTCGAGGAAAATTGCGAAAGCTAAGATCCCCTTATTTTAGCGCACCTTCCTTTCTAAGAACCCCGCGATATAAAAGAAATAGAAGTAAAAGGAAGGGGGTGAGTGAATCCTAGAAGTAGCAAATTGAGAAATCAAGGTGACGATCTAGTTTGACAAATCTAGCACTTCAAATAGAGAAGATCTCCTAACTACTATCATCTTTCAAGCTTAGATTCTTCTTGGCACTCTGTGTGCACCCCTAAGCACAGGTGAACCCGACCACATACATGAACCCGACGTGAAAGGAGGGGGTTGAGTGAAGAAAGGGAGGTTACAGGAAGTGACCACTGGAGGTGGATATCCAATCACGCATGCGTTTTCTCGCCTCCTCCATCAAAACTTTGGAGTGAAATTGTGGACTTAGGGGAAACCAAAATTGACCTAGTATCAAGAGAGTTGGGTAAAACATCATTGTGTATAGGCACTTTCCCTTGGACTGAGAGTGAAACATTTTGGTGCGTTTGCCGGGAATAGCTTGGCACGTCTCTATAAGAGAGTGCCATAGGTTCGCCTAGCGCCACATGTTGGCCGAGCTTGCGGACCCAAGATCTAGTACATGAGCGAGGGGAGCTCATCCTCAGGAGCAACACAAACGCAAAGAGAGGAACATGCTCAAAGAAGAGCCCTTGAAAGAGAAAGGAAGAGGTGGGAATCGCAAGGTGAGTCTACCTCGACTAGCTCGAAGAAATCTGCCAAACACGTGTACTCCCGTAGGAGAGTCGCGAATCAAGTGTGAAAGTTTGAAGGAGGGATCCTGAGGCCACGTGCACTAAATTTTTGGGATCGAAGTGATATTGATATCACACCTCTGTTTGAAATGGCTCAGCGGATTTCGGTTCACTTGGGGGACTTCACCAAGTTCTCAGGTGCTTGGGACGAGGATCCGGATAGCTTTATCCAGCTGTTTGAGGTTACTTGTGAGGCTAATGAGGTAGTTGACCAGGGTCAAAGGTTGAGGATTTTTTTGGCTATTCTCCGTGATGAGGCAGCCAATTGGTATGGGAATCTGACACCACAAGAGCGTGGAACTTATCAGATGCTCAAGAAATCCTTCTTGGCAAAGTTTCAACGACAAGGCTTCCAAGATAGATTGGCCCAACAGATGGTTATTTGCGACAAGGAGTCAATGAGAGAATCGATAACTACATTCTGAGAATGGAAACCTTGGTAAGAAAGATGGGTGCGAATGCCCTAAACGATGAGACATTGAAAAGAAGATTCATTGCGGGATTGAGAGATCCTATGGCGCACACAACATATTAGCCTGACAAGACCGACAACTTTAATAGATGCTAAGGAACAAGCAAGGCTTTGGGAGGAAGTACAATTATGTCAACAAAGGAAGATGGAGCTCTTATACGAGCCAATGGGAGGCCAAGGAAATATACGGATGAAAGATCCTGGCCAAGGAAGTCCCGCATTGACGACCCCAGCTTTTGTAGCTGCCACTAGCATGCCAGGCGAGGTAAAGCCTGTGCTAACTGAAGAACGAATATTGGAGTTGGTCACACAAGCTATAAAAGCTGCCACAATGACCCAGGAAAAATACACAGTAAAACCAGAGGTAACTACAAACCCCAACCAAGTGTTTAGATCGAATACATGGTGTGGAAAGTGCCATGGTTACGGCCATTTGGCTTCAGAATGCCCTACAGTCTGGAGAGTATTCTCAGATAGGTCGCCACCTAGAATGCGTTGCACTTTTTTGTGGAAGGACAAATCACACGGAGGACCGATGTTACAACAAGAGAGCCTATGAGGAGCGGACCATGAAATCGGGAGATACAAGAGAAAGATCCTACACGGGATTGCCCCTCAAAGTGTCCCACCTACATCTCGTTGGGAAAACAGACCGACTTATGGATATGGTGCTCTACCCAAGAGGGGCCGCACACGATCAATGAAGAGACGGTCCAATCTAGTGTTGGAGGTGCCATGGCTTTGGCCATACTCAATCTAGATGTCCAAACGAAAAGAAACCAATTGATTATACCCCACTATGTAGGTACTGTAGTGGAGAGGGCCACTTTGATGAAGATTGTCCAAAACGAAGAGCTTCCACTGGCAAGGATAAGGGACCAGTAGGGTCCTTGAATTATGTTGATACTCAGATGCATTCCACAACGAGAGCTCAAGAGCACGTTCCTACGATTGGAGTAGTGTTCAAGACACCGAACCCTCAAGAAGGCTCTAGCTCGTCGATGCACTTCATGGATGCTTACCAGGCCAAGAAACCACATAAAGAGCCCACTGTGGCAGTAGTCACAAGGACCCAAGAGTATTCAAAGAAACATCGAGAAGGCGAAAGCGAAAAAGCGAGATCAGAGAAGATAGCTGAGCATGGAGAGGTAGAAAACCAAGTTGGAGCATTTGCTGAGCAGCAAGAGCTTGAGGATGGGGAAGAGATTGAGATCCTTCCACCAGTGACCAAGGAGTTTGTGCCATGCATAGCACCATTCCCCGAAAGATTAAGGGCTCCAAAATGTAGGAAGGAAAGACAAAGTTTGGAGGAAGTGGACATCGTAAAGTTGCTCGCTGACACGGAAGTCACGCTGGACATTGGCACATTGCTGAAATGTTCACCTGCATATAGGAAACAATTCTACAACGAATTTATTAAGAAGCCGAGGAAAGCTCGAGATAAAAAGAGACAAGATAAAGAGGTCCAAGGTATGATTCAAAGTATTACGACGCAAATTGATTCGAATGCTCCAGCTCTGACAGTGGAGATTAAAGGATATGCAGTCCCTGGGGCTCAGTTAGATAGTGGAGCCGAAGTCAACCTTATGACTGAATACATGATGAAAGCTTTGGGCCTCAACCACATGGAGGAAACTCCAATGTCCTTGAGAATGGCAGATCAAACGCAAGTAAAGCCTGCGGGTCTTTTGAAGAATGTAAGCATAGTTGTGGGCAGTCTAGAGTTTAAAGTCGATTATCTGATAGTAAGACAAAGGACCTCAGAGGCTACCTTCTCGATCTTACTTGGACGGCCATGGCTGGTGCAAGCCGAATGTGTGCACGATTGGCGCACAGGATTTATCACAATTGGACCGAAGGCTGATCGAATACAACTTCAAGTGTCTCCAAACTTGACCGGCAAGAAATTGACAACAGTTGAGGAAAGGGAGCAGAAAGCAAAGGAAAAGGTTAGACAAGAAATGGCGCGGGTAAGATTTGCCCTGCGCACGGAGACTTCCAAGGACCTTTCACAAGATGGATTTAATCTGCAATTGTCCAAACTCCAACATGCGAAAGTGGGCGAGTACAAAGATCCACTATGTTACAAGGATGACTCAGACCAGGAGTTGCTGGGATGGTTGACACATACAAGTGAATTTGAGTGCTACATGTTGAGTATAGACGCAAAGGAAAACAAAGCTACCCAGTCCCTAGAGAAAGGAACTTCATAAGAAGAGTTGAAGCTCGAGTTAGCTCCGACAATGAAAGAACAACAGTTGAGAGAAAGGGTCAGAGTGCTAGAAGCAGAGCTTCTAAGGAGAAGTCGAGAATCGGAAAAAGAAGCGAAGAGTAAGACTAAAGTGTCGGAAGCCATTGCAAAAGCTGAACTAAAGAAATTGGGTCCAATCGAAACAGAACAAAACAATGATTTACTGGCCAACCATGCACGCGTGATCGGGAAGCACTTTCCAATCACAGCGTCATCAAGGAATAAGGAATATTCGCGAGAAGCTCAGGTGAAAAAATGGGAAGTTTTTCCAGAAAAGTTCTTGAGCGTGGGGTCAGAGCTACCAGATGGAGTACGAGATTGCATTAAATTGGCACCCAAAAATTTCAGCAAGGCCTTTGCATGGTCATACAGTGATATGAGAGGAATTGATCCCCGAATCTACCAACATTATATAGATTTGGAAGAAGGCACCCGACCAATATGTCAACGACTTAGGCGGACAAATCCAGTCTACTCGGAATTGATCAAGCTGGAATTGACTAAGCTATTGGAAGCAGGATTCGGCATAGATTATCGGAACTTGAACGAGCGCACAAAAAAGGATCACTTCCCTTTGCCGTTTACTGATCAAATCTTGGACATAGTGGTTTGTTGGTGCAGACCAATCACCAATTGAAGGCTTGGAAGATCAAAGGATGAAGGAAGAATCAATTCTTAAAGTTTGGAAGAAGATTGCACTCAGAGGATAAGAGAAGTGTACACATATGTACATTAGTATAGTCATAACTGACTTAGATCTTTGTTTGAGTAAGAATCTTGTACAAATTATCTATAAATACTTTGAGAAAAGTCGGGGCATGTATGAGAGCATATGTGACAATAGTTAGAAGCCAAGATTGAGGAAGTTAGATGTCATGAGATAGAGGAAAAGTTAGTTGAGTTAGCTCTCATCACTCAGTTGTAAACTTTTCTGAGTAATTGAAAATCTTGCGCCCGATGTTTCTGCGTCTGCTCCGTCTGTGTTTGATCAATTGAGAAATCCTTTTGAGGATATCTAAGTTGTTAGTTAATGAGCCTGTGACCTGAGTTTCAGAGTCTAATTGAAAACAGGCTAGGAGAATTGTAAGTAGGAACATTCATATGTGTTGAATGTTCACAGTTCTCTGAAACTGGCGCATATTTCGAGTTGAAAGAAATGAGTAGTGCTCAGTGCACAGTGTAAAGTTTTACACATATGATAGCTCAAAATCTAAGTTGAGAGATGAGCTATCTACAGCTAAAAGGATTTTGTAAAACGGGTTCGACATTGTGAGAACCAAAGCTAAGAAGTTAGGGGTGTCAAATCGACTTCTCAGAAGTACAGATTTGGACATAGGTAACTTGTGAAGTTGATTTCTCAAGTTATACCAAACCTTTTTGAGAACTTTAACTTGGAGGTGATGCGCAATCTCTAGGAGATGATTCGTACAAAGTTTCATAAAAAACTTTACACGTTTGATAGGTCAATGTGAAGAAATAGTGCAGCAGACTTTTCTGTGTTTTATCTTCTTCACAGATTTTCTCAATTTTGATAAGTTGGAGATTGATCCTCTAAATTAGTGGAAGTTTTGACTTACTCTTGGTATAGAGGTGCTCTAATCACAAGAGTAGGTTGTTCTTTTGGAGATTAACACTCTCCATCAGTGGTATCAGAGCAGGAGACATCAAATCAAGGAAAGGAGGATCCCGACTGCTGCAGATTCAAGAAATTCAACACTTGAAGAACTAAGAAGTGAAAGCTTGGAGTCAAAAGCCTGAGGAGAAGACTACTCGACATCAAGAAAAGCAAAAGGAGTCTAATTCGAAGTAAAGGTACATACATTGTTTGTAAAGCTTGAAGATTTCAATACACAGGTGGATACAAGATGGGAGATGCTCTACAGATAGAGAAATTGGATAGGGAAAACTATCCTGCATGGTCAATGAGGATGGAAGCTCATCTTATGAGCAAAGATTTAATTGGTTACATCACAGGAGAAGAAGAGAAGCCAGAGTTCAGAGATCCTAGTGTTCCAACTAGGGAAGAGTTAGCAGATCTGAAAAATTGGATGAAGAAAGATGCTCAAGCTAGGAGCATTATCTATATGGGAGTCAATGATTACTTGTTACCTCATATTAGAGGTCTTGAAAGTGCAACTGATATATGGAATGCTTTGGAGGAGCATTTCCAGAACATTACAAAGTCAAGGAAGGCATCCTTATGGGCAGAGTTTACTACCTTCAAGAAGAAGGCCTCTCAATCTATTTCAGACTATGTGACAAGGATGAAAGATATTGCAGATGCTTTAGGAGCTGTTGACGAAGACATTGAGGAAGATAAATTGGTAAGGCAAATTCTTACAGGGTTGAGAGGTGATGACAAATGGAAGCCATTTATTTTGTCTACAGAGTTATCACTTGACCATTTCACTCCTGATTTAAATCAATTGTTAGGTCATATGCTAACATTTGAGCAGGATGTTAAAGGAGATGGTGACAAGAGTACAGGTCATGCAATGTACTCAAAGGACAAGAAGAAGAATAGCAAAGGAAAACAACAAGCAGGTGAAGATGAAGGAACAACTACTCAAGCCAACTTCCTAAGAGGAAGAGGAGGTGGCAAAGGTAGAGGAAGAGGCAGGAACAACAAAGATGGAGGCAAAGCTTGCTGGATTTGTGGTAAGACAAATCACTTAGCTAATGATTGTTGGCATAATAATCAGAATAATGGTGGATACAATCAAAATTATAATTCAAGAGGAAGAGGTGGCAGAAATCAAAGAGGTAATTACAGAGGTAGAGGTGGAAGGAATTACTTTGGAAGAAATGCAGGTAGAGGATTCCAAAGTCAACAATACAACAACACCTACTACAATTATGCTTCAGATCAAAAGGAAGATTCAACATTGATAATGAATGCAACTTGTGAAAGGCAGAATGAAGATCAAAGAGTCTTCTACATTGACTCAGGGTGTAGCAATCACCTGAGTGGTAACATATCTTTGATGACTGATTTGGAGAGTAAAGTTTTTAATCATGTTGTTCAAACAGGTGACAATACAAAGCACAATGTGAAGTCAATTGGATCAGTGAAGGCCAAGGATGGAAGCACATTATTGAGTAAGGTTTTGTATGTTCCTACAATCCCTAAGAATTTGATAAGTGTAGGACAAATTGTTGAAAAGGGATATGAAGTAAGGTTCACTAATGATGGAGTATATGTGGAAGACCCTAGCCAAGGGTATAAACAGATTGTTTCAGGAAAAAAAGAAGGAAGATTATTTACATTGAAGATTCAAGGCAATATTGGTCATGCTATGTTCATATATGGAGGACATAAGATCTCTGAGTTAGATCTTTGGCACAAGAGGCTTGGACATTTCAATGAAAGAGGTATTAAAGATATGGTTAACAATGGTTCAGTGCTTGGATTGCCTAATGTTGCAGGTCAACATATGACATACAAATGTGAGGCATGTCAATTAGGTAAGGCTCATAAACATTCCTATTCCAAGCATGGTTTTATGTACTCAGAGAAGCTTGAGTTGGTACACACAGATGTGTGGGGACCATCAAAAGATTTCAGTATAAATGGATCAAGGTATTATGTGATTTATGTTGATGATGCTACTAGGTGGATCACTATCTATGTGATCAAAGATAAGTCAGAAGTGTTTAATACATTTAAAGACTATCATGCATATGCAGAAAGAATTACAGGTCATAAGTTGAAAAGACTAAGGTCAGATGGAGGGGGAGAGTATTTCTCAAATGAGTTCAGTGATTACTTATGGAATGCAGGTATAAAAAGGGAAGTTACTTGCAGGTACTCTCCTCAACAAAATGGTGTTGCAGAAAGGAGAAATAGAACTCTTGTTGAGTTTGCAAGATCCATGATGAAGGAGAAAAATTGCCCTAATTATTTGTGGGCTGAGGCTGTAAATACAGCCACTTACTTGGTCAATAGGCTACCATGTAAAGCCTTGCAGGGTATGACACCATATGAGGCTTGGTGGGGTAAAAGACCTACCTTGGATCATTGCAGAGTATTTGGGTGTGTGGCATATGCATATGTGCCATCACAATTAAGACACAAATTGGAACCCAAAGCTGAAAAGTATGTTTTCATTGGCTATGATGACAAGCAGATGGGCTATAGATTGTGGAGTCCATCAACAAAACAATTTATGGTTTCTAAAGATGTTACATTTGATGAACAAAGCACTTGGTATGCAGGTACAATCAACATCAATACAGGTGATGAAGAAGAAGTGAGTCAAAGAAAAGGTAAATCAAAAGTTCAGATATTTGATGAGCAAGAGAATAATGAAGTGCAGGTTGAAGTGGAAGAGACACCAAGATTTGATCCTGAATGTGAAGAGCCAGAAACCTCAAGGAGTGGAGAACTCAGAAGGTCATCAAGAAATAGGTGGCAACCTACAAGGTATAGTTATGATACTTCATTTCTAGCCACAAAAGATTATGCTTATATGGTGAATACAGATGAAGACCCTTCTACATATGAAGAGGCAAAAGGTAAGGAAAAATGGGAGAGTGCTATGCAGGAAGAATATGATGCACTATTGGAGAATCAAACTTGGGATTTGGTTCCAAAACCAAATAGTCAGAAGATTATTGGATGCAAGTGGGTCTACAAGACAAAAAGGTTTGCAGATGGAAGTGTGTCTAGATACAAAGCTAGACTTGTTGTCAAAGGCTTTGCTCAAACATATGGTATTGATTATGATGAAACCTATAGTCCTGTGGCAAAGATGACAACCATAAGGACACTTATTGCTATTGCTGCATGTAAAGGTTGGAAGCTATGTCAACTTGATGTGAAGAATGCTTTTTTGAATGGTTACATTTCAGATGATGTATTCATGGAGCAACCTCGAGGGTTCAAAGATAAAAGGTATCCAGATCATGTGTGCAATCTCAAGAGAGCTTTGTATGGCTTGAAGCAGGCCCCAAGGGCATGGAACTATAGACTTGTGAAGTTCCTAAAAGAACTTGGTCTTCAGGTGTCTAAAGCAGATAGTAGCTTGCTTGTCAAAGCAAGTGAAAATGGTTTCATATACATGTGCATATATGTTGATGATATAATTCTTACAGGTACAGATGAAGAAGGAATACAAAGACTCAAGAGGCAAATGGAAAAGGAGTTCAAGATAAGTGACTTGGGAGACTTGTCATATTTCTTGGGCATGGAGATTACATATACTCAACATGGAGTATTTGTGACCCAAGAAAGGTATTTGAAGAACTTGTTAATCAAGTTTAAAATGGATGATTGCAGGGTAGCACCTACACCAATGGAGGTGAATCACAAATTGAGTAAGTTTGGAGGTGAAGAACTCAAGGACATGAGACAATATCAGAGTTTGGTTGGTAGCCTTATCTATGCTACTCTAACTAGACCTGATTTATCATATGCAGTAGGAGTTTTGTCTCAATTTATGCATTGCCCAAGGAAAGAACATTGGATTGCAGGACAAAGGGTGTTGAGGTACATTAAGGGTACACTCAATGAAGGTTTGTATTATGGGTTTACCTCAGATACAAATATCAAAATTTATAGTGATGCAGATTGGGCAGGTAATCCAGATGATAGAAGATCAACCTATGGATACATGTGTTATGTGGGAGATAAGTTAATCTCATGGTGTTCTAAGAAGCAACATACAGTTGCTTTGTCTTCTACAGAAGCAGAGTATAAAGGCATGGTTGAAGCTGCAAAGGAAGTAATTTGGCTCAAGACCTTGATGAAGAGTCTTGACATTATGCATGGGATACCAATTATATATGAAGATAACATGAGTTCATTGTATTTAGCTGCTAATCCTGTTTTTCATGCCAGGACCAAACATATTGAGATACAGTATCACTTTCTAAGAGAGAAGGTGATGGATAAAGAGATTGAAGTAATCCATACTTCAACAAAAGATCAGATAGCTGATATGCTTACAAAAGGCTTGGATGGACCAAAGTTACAAAGGTTCAAAGACATGGCAGGTATAAAGAAGACAGAGAAAACCTCAATTGATGATTGAGGGGGAGCTGTTGGTGCAGACCAATCACCAATTGAAGGCTTGGAAGATCAAAGGATGAAGGAAGAATCAATTCTTAAAGTTTGGAAGAAGATTGCACTCAGAGGATAAGAGAAGTGTACACATATGTACATTAGTATAGTCATAACTGACTTAGATCTTTGTTTGAGTAAGAATCTTGTACAAATTATCTATAAATACTTTGAGAAAAGTCGGGGCATGTATGAGAGCATATGTGACAATAGTTAGAAGCCAAGATTGAGGAAGTTAGATGTCATGAGATAGAGGAAAAGTTAGTTGAGTTAGCTCTCATCACTCAGTTGTAAACTTTTCTGAGTAATTGAAAATCTTGCGCCCGATGTTTCTGCGTCTGCTCCGTCTGTGTTTGATCAATTGAGAAATCCTTTTGAGGATATCTAAGTTGTTAGTTAATGAGCCTGTGACCTGAGTTTCAGAGTCTAATTGAAAACAGGCTAGGAGAATTGTAAGTAGGAACATTCATATGTGTTGAATGTTCACAGTTCTCTGAAACTGGCGCATATTTCGGGTTGAAAGAAATGAGTAGTGCTCAGTGCACAGTGTAAAGTTTTACACATATGATAGCTCAAAATCTAAGTTGAGAGATAAGCTATCTACAACTAAAAGGATTTTGTAAAATGGGTTCGACATTGTGAGAACCAAAGCTAAGAAGTTAGGGGTGTCAAATCGACTTCTCAGAAGTACAGATTTGGACATAGGTAACTTGTGAAGTTGATTTCTCAAGTTATACCAAACCTTTTTGAGAACTTTAACTTGGAGGTGATGCGCAATCTCTAGGAGATGATTCGTACAAAGTTTCATCAAAAACTTTACACGTTTGATAGGTCAATGTGAAGAAATAGTGCAGCAGACTTTTCTGTGTTTTATCTTCTTCACAGATTTTCTCAATTTTGATAAGTTGGAGATTGATCCTCTAAATTAGTGGAAGTTTTGACTTACTCTTGGTATAGAGGTGCTCTAATCACAAGAGTAGGTTGTTCTTTTGGAGATTAACACTCTCCATCATGGTTGGCCATAAATTGTACTCATTTTTGGATGGTTTCAGTGGGTACAACCAGATCCAAATCCATGAAGAGGATCAATCAAAAACTACTTTCACCACGGAATGGGGCACATACGCATATCGTGTGATGCCATTTGGATTATGCAATGCACCGGCCACATTCCAGAGGGCAATGATAGCTGCATATCAAGACTATTTGCAGGATTGGATGGAGATATTCCTCGATGATTTTGCGATCAGAGGCAACGATGAAAACATGATGGAGAGGATTGAAGCTATTTTAAGAAGAAGCATTGAAAAAGGCATCGCATTAAATCTTGAAAAGTGTACATTTGGAGTACGAAGAGGATTGCTTTTGGGACATGTTATTTCTGAAAAAGGGATCGCGGTTGACGAAGATAAAGTAGAAAAAATCAATCGGACAACTTCCACCTCCTCAAAACTTGCGGCAACTCAGAGGATTCTTGGGGCATGCTAATTATTATCGACGATTTATATTAAATTTTGCATCAATAGCAGCACCACTGACGAATCTTTTGAGGAAAGACCAACAATATCAATGGACTAGAGAGTGTCAAGTTGCATTTGACTTGATCAAAGAAAGATTGATAAATGCACCGATTTTGGTAGCACCCGACTGGACAAAATAATTTCATGTGCATAGAGATGCGTCTCATACTGCGGTTGGAGCAGTGCTATGCCAAGCCGATGAAAAGAAGTTGGACCACCCTATTTATTACGCAAGTCGAAACTTGAATAATACTGAGAGGAACTACACGACTACAGAGAAGGAATACCTCTCGATGATCTTTGCGGTAAACAAGTATCGGCATTACCTGATGGGAAAGCATTTCACGTTTTATATGGATCACGAAGCCCTAAATTATATCATCAATAAACCCGAGCTATCAGGGCGATTGATGAGGTGGATGCTACTCCTACAAGAATTTCAGTTCACAGTGGTAACCAAACCAGGCAAAGCGCACATATTGGCCGACCATTTATCTCGAATTATTAATGAGAAGCCAATCTCTGGTGTGCCCGACGATGCTCCTGATGGACATCTATTTCAGGTTGATGCTAAAGTACCTTGGTATGCCAACTTGGTGAATTTCTTGTGCACCACTAAATACCCGCCTGGAGCAACCAAGAGAGAGAAGCAAAAACTATTGGCACTGGCAAAACACCATAGCATCATTGGTGGGCAGCTCTAAATGATATTTTGTACATGAAAGCATTTATCGGAGGTGTCTCGAGGAAGAAGAAGCAACCCTAGTGTTGAGAGCATTGCATGATGAACCCTACGGTGGGCATTTTTTTGGTGAGCTGACAGCAAGAAAGATCTTATTGGCTGGGTATTGGTGGCCAACACTGTTCAAAGACTCTCACACATACTGCAAGAAATGCGACATATGCCAAAGAATGGGCAAACCAACATTAGCACATGCAGCTCCCCTTACGCCGGTGCTGGCTCTTAAGCCTTTTGAAAAGTGGGGAATTGATTTTGTGGGGCCTATTGATCCTCCCTCAAGACGTAGATCCAATAGGTATATCTTGGTCTGCACTGACTATGTTACCAAGTGGGTAGAAGCCAAAGCTCTGAAGACTGACCGAGCTATTGATGTAGCTAAATTTTTGTATGAACAAATTATCACCCGATTCGGATGCCCGTTGGAGATAGTGAGTGACAGAGGAACACATTTTGTCAACGAACTGATCGAGGAATTAATGGAATTATATAAGATCAAACATAGGAAAAGCACTTCATATTACCCAAGGGCGAATGGACAAGTGGAGGATACCAACAAGGTTCTTGAACAGATTCTGACAAAGACAGTAGCTGTGCATAGGCAAGACTGGGATGAGAGACTTTTGGAAGCTTTGTGGGCGTATCGAACATCCTACCGAGTGACGACTAAGAGCACTCCATTCTCCCTAGTATATGGCGAGGAAGCCATCTTTCCCATCGAAAAAGAAGTTCCGACATTAAGAGTGGCCATCAAGGCCAGGCTGGGAGAGGAAGAGTCATTGAAGGAGAGGTACATACAACTGGTCAAGCTAGAAGAAAAGAGACTCATTGCACAGCAAAGTCTGGAAGCTATTTAGAGAAGACGTAAGGAGAAGCATGACAAGAATCTCAAGACCTATGCGATTCAAGAAGGGGATTAGGTGCTAGTCTATGATAGCAAATATTATAAATTCCCGGGGAAGTTACAGACAAGATGGGCAGGACCGTTTAAAGTGGTGGAACTCAACTCCAATGGTTCCATGCAAATTCAAGATTTAGGAGAAGAATGTGCTCCCGTGAAGGTTAACGCGCTTCGAGTTAAACCATATTTCAAGTAGCATTAGGACGGGAGAAGCAAGACAGGGCCAAGCGGAAGGACGTAGTAGACTCCTTGTACATAGATGTATAGTTATATATATATATATATATATATGCACATATGTTAGCTATGATTTTTGTTGTCATAAATATTATTCCTTGCTAGCTCAAGAATTCTGGACTTCTAATTATTTTTGTGTTGCACAGAGACTGTTAGGAGCTAAGTAACAAAATGGCAGATCAAATAACTCAACTCTATTTGTACGAGCTGGGGATATATTTCTCAGACCAGACATTCGCCCGCATGGACATAGAGGTCGATGACTTTGAGACCGAATATGATGTGGAGCAAGCGCACTGGCTGGTATGCTTCATAAACCAGGGTTTGGATGTTATATTTCATATTGAGTGGTTTCAAACATACCTGATCCGACATGTAGGATGGGCGGGGGATCGATATTACTATTTCGACCCTTCGAGGGAAATGCCTAACGAAGAGAACGATATCACTTGGGCTTGGGCAGATGTGTTAACGATAGGAAGTGATGACAGAGCTCCTAAAATTGAGCCTGACTCGCCGTAGGGAAGTTGTTGGGATACGAGTACGAGGTTAGGCTATATGAGACATCCCGGAGACCCACATTCCAGATCATCTAAAAGATAGGTATATAAGGGACCAAGGCATAGCCGGTTGTAGTTACCTAGTGAAAAGTCAAATCAATGAATACATATGTAGTGTCTGTAATTGAGAGAATGGAGTGAAGAGGTGGTTGATCTGTCAAAGGCTAGAGTGTGTATGTTGCATGTCTGTGTGGGAAAAGTAGGGAAAATCCCTTTCTTCCTCTCCCTAATTCTCAAGACTGGGGCGAATTAATTAACTATGAAAAAAAAAGAAAAAAAAGAAAAGAAAAGAAAAAAAGAAAAGAAAAGAAAAAAAAAACATTGTGTTATCGTGATCGTACCAACGCGCTATGGTGGGCTAGTAGGTGGGTGGATTTATCCTAGCCGGGTGGTTAGGACCACGAGCCGCAGCTAGTTTTGCCATAGGCTTGGGATGTATATGTTTGTGTCTTAGCTACACGCCATAACAGGTTGGTAGGTAGGTGGAGCCATTGTGGCCGGGCGGTCACGACCACGAGCCGTATCTAGCTTCGTTATGGGCTAGCTGATATATGTTATGTGTTATCATTATGTGGTTGTGTGTTGTGCGCTGCATTGCGTTGGTAGATGGGTGGAATCAACTTGGCCGGGTGGTCAGGTCCACGAATCGCATCCAATGTCAATGCAGGCCAACGTGTGAGTATAAATAAAATTTACATATGAAATTATTCCCCACTCCTGAGGGGGAGAGAGAGAGAGGAGAAGGCAATGATCGCCTGGAAGGGAACGTCATTTGCTTGTGTAATTGGTATATAATGGCTTGTGACAGATCAGCTCACTCTGAACCAACATTCTCAAAGGCACGGATACTGTATATGTGCTTATAGATGAGACCTTTAGCGAGGTAATGCAACGGTCTTGCTTTATAACTTGTGTGCTCTATCGGAGGGTTTTCTAGTGTGTGGGACACTCCAGGGTTTTTATGTAGATCTTGACTTGTACTTGGGTCTCGATGGCTTCTATAGGACGACGATGGGGATTCTTTGGGAGTGTCTAGTCATGGAATAATTGTACATAGCCAATAGTAGGTGCAATAATGGGGTATGCATTTTGGGTATTTTGCATCTCCTGTTACATTCATTTCAGTTGTCGTTGTTTATTTTGGAACGTTCTTTTCTGTTTTCTAGCCATGATGGTTGTATGTGTAAGACATGGAAAGGTATGAATGTGTTATTTTGGTTGAGAGTATTTTCATAATGGAATGCATGAGCAATTTGATGCATGTTGGAAATGGAGTTGCATATATGTGCATGTTCTTGGATCATTTTGAAAGTGAGTGATTTGTATGTATTCATGAGTGATTTTTTTTAGCACTAATAGCTTCAAGGAGTGGAGGTTCCGTTGGAGTAATGGCTCGATGTAAAGGTATGCAAACTAGTTGTACACTGACATTTTCATGGCTGTTTTGATTATATTGCAGCGAGAGTGGCTTGTCGAGGATGACTTTGCAAATAAGAAGAGGGGAGTATGTTAGCTCAGAAAATGGTTGGTTTTGATGCACTAATGTGGTTCTATTTGGCAGGAAAATACGTTTGATTTCAGGTACTTGAAGAGTGGATTTGATGATTGATGAGAAGTATTTGGAAGTAACACGACAACTTCTTGGTCAAAAAAGGGGGCTGTCATAGAAGATTGGAGATGATGCTGCAAAGGCAGTTGAAGGCTTGAATGGTAAAAGATCCAATGATAAAGATTGGTACGTAGGACGAGCTCAGAAGAAGTCAGAGGGAGGCAGATCTAAAGTTTATGGAATAGTGACCTCGAGCAAGAGAATCAGGAAGTCCACTTCCTCCACCTTTGAACAAGCTACAAATGCAGAGAATGATATTTGGCAAGATGTTAGGCAGCAGACCTCATCTTCTATATAGCCTACATCTCTTTGGTGCAGTGGCTATGCCGCAACATGAACCACCTGTTCCCAAATTTGGTGAATGGGATGGCAATGAGGATCTCTCTTACAGCGTAGTCTTTGAAAATGCTCGAGTTGATAAAGAGCGGTTTATGCTTGGTCTCAAGAATTCTATCATGGAATCATCTCTAAACCAAGAAAACTACAAGAATCTTCATAACAGAGCACAAAATATTACTTGTCGTAGAATAATTGAAACAAAAGTAAAGGGATCTAGACTTGAGAATCCGAACCTCTCCTCAAAAGATATGAAGCAAGGTGTTAATACTCAGAAAGCTTCTCAAAGTGTGCCAGAATTTGATAAAAAGTTTTCAGATGGAAGACCAATCATGGGGTTATCCATACCTCCTCTAGCACACTAGCAGCCAATGCAAACAATTCGATCCAAAGATCTACTAGCACAAGATATGGTTGTCCATGGTAAAGGATCTCATTTTCATACACCTATAGATGGTTCACATACAAGCGCACATAGGGTTCTAGGATCTTTGGGTCAAGCACACCAAAATTACTCAAGAGAACCATTGATGGATCACATGGAAAATTAGAAGCTTCTACTGTAGCTGACCTGAAAAAGATGGATGTGCCAAAATTGCTGATTAGGATCCTAATAATGTTGAAACAGGCGAGGACTTTTTTAATCATATTTGACAAAGCCAGAAGTGCAAAACCAAAGGAAAATTGCAGGGATCGTTTCTCTCACACAACCCACTATAAACATATATGATGCTTCTCAACCACACAAGAAAAAAGGGAAAGGCATCAGAGAGGTGTGCACGTATAGCAGAAAAGGAAGGGCCGTTATCCTTGTCAGTGACTGCATACTAAAATTATATATATTGATAAAGTGTGTGACTTCAGGCGAAGCCACCTTTGTTTTATTCTCTCCGTTTTTATCTGCAAATGCATCACATAATCCGCCAAAGGCCGTTTAGCCCGTTTCTCCTTGCAGGCAGTCTGTCAGAAGAGTGTGGGGGTATGCCCCTTTATTTCACACGTGGAAGGGCAGTACTGTAGGAGTTATGAAGGACAAAGAGTGAAGCATTTTTTTTCCCCGCTATCGGCTGCTGAGAAGGAGGGCATCGAAGGACGGTGCTTGTTGTTCGGAGATGAAGTATCTGAAGTCTCAGTCTTTGGAGTTGAGGAACAACACAGAGGGCTTGAGCATGCCAATGCTAGTGGTAGCGACAAAAGCTGCTGGGAAGCTTTGAAGAGATCGCCATGGGCCTGATATCACGGTGATGGTAAGTGCGCTAAGCGCTCTACAATGGCAGACGGAAGGAAGAAAAAGACGCGGATGCAGAGAACTTGAGATGATGGCTTGACGGCGCTTGATGGACATAATACTTAAGCAAAAACCAAGCAAAGATGGCGATGAATATGAAAAGTGATTCAACACGACGGAGGTATCACTGTTCATGCTGCTATGTATGGTGATGGTGTGCGGTGCATGAAGGAAGGAGAAAGCTAGGCAAGGAAACACAAGCTGCTGTTGAGAACCAGGTGCTCTGAATTTGTTTGAGTTGTTCTACTTGATTTCAAGTATGTCATCCTTTGCGACTTATGCTGTTAGTGTCTCCTTTAATTTCAAATAATTGGTTCCGCTCATCCTTGCTCATATTAGTCATAATTTAGGGCCTTTGCAGTTTGAACGGAGCTAATATGATTATAATGATGAAATGAGATGATTTGCCTTGTGTCGGTTCACATATCCAATGAGACTCTTTTTACCAGTTCGTGCCAAACATGAAATTCATCACCCAGAAACAGTATGGCAGAATAAACAATGTGTAATTTGAATTGTCTAATGTGTTGTTTTTAAGTGATACCTTTCAAGATGCCCCATACCTTTGTTTGCAGTTTGCGCACTTAAAGTTTAACTATGGAAGTTCATGCTTGAAACTTGTTTATGTTACTTGAATATGATTTAACAGTTCGCTTGTAACAGAACTATTGATTCGGGAAGACTGCAAGATGGAATATTTGGAAAACAATGGTATTACAATGTTGGAGGAGATATGCTGGATTGTGTAGTATAAACCCTTATTTTTTTAACCTATGACAAGTATCTTTATTTCTGCGCACGTTTGTAGAGTCCCAATCATCAGCGAATATGAAACCAATTTGTTGTTTTGTTACTGCTAATGAAAAGCACTTTTTTTAGTCTGCGTGAAAGATTGCTAATAAAAATGCTTATGAGAAAATATTAGTGTACGAATGCTATTTTCTTCCTTTTTCGACTGCACATATCATGCTAGAAGACAAACCTTAGGTTCTTACAACATGACTTTGAACTTTCTGACTATGTAGGTTATTTCATTTTTCTTTGGAAAAGTAAGGAATGTTCGGACGCAAACAATAAAATATTTTTTTCTTCTTGCAAGTATTTTCTTTTTCAAAAGAAAGCAACAGATGTGTAGTCAGACTTGTGCCTATGAAATTACGGGTAAAATAAAAATGTTGATTGCTGCTGATGAGCCGTATACATTTGGATATTGATTAGGATGTGAAAACGTAACTTAATTTTGGAAAATGAAATCATCTGTTGAAAGATCGTATTAATCCATCGTCACGAAAAAAAAGAATAGTATGCATTAATCCATCGTCACGAAAAAAAAGAATAGTATGCAGGTGTACTTTCCACATTATATTTAATGCATGTATGATTCCGAATCAACATTTCAACCTCTTTACATTAGCGAAACCAAGGGAAAATAATTAACCACCAACTCTTTTATTTCAAATGAAACAATTTCATTGCAGAACTAAAAGACACAATTAAAAATCAATTGCCAAAGATCCTCAACTCCTAACCATCTCTTGGAGATGAGTGTTATGTGCATCTCAAAAGCTTGCTCAGAATTACATAGCATTAATTGCTAGTAATTGACGTAAGAGTGTTATTTCCTCAACATAATTGGGAATATTGGGAGCCTAAGCACATTGAAACTTGCTTCGTCTTTTAGCTTGGCCTACTTAAAATAATTATTGAAACAAAGAGTTTCTTCAAGGAAAATCGCAAAAGCTAAGATCCCCTTATTTTAGCGCACCTTCCTTTCTAAGAACCCTGCGATATAAAAGAAACTGAAGTAAAAGGAAGGGTGTGAGTGAATCCTAGAAGTAGCAAATTGAGAAATCAAGCTAACGATCTAGTTTGACAAATCTAGCACTTCAAATAGAGAAGATCTACTAACTACTATCATCTTTCAAGCTGAGATTCTTCTTGGCACTTTGTGTGCACCCCTAAGCACACGTGAACCCGACCACATACGTGAACCCGACGTGAAAGGAGGGGGTTGAGTGAAGAAAGGGATGTTACAGGAAGTGAGCACTAGAGGTGGATATCCAATCGCGCATGCGTTTTCTTGCCTCCTCCATCAAAACTTTGGAGTGAAATTGTGGACTTAGGGGAAACCAAAATTGACCTAGTATCAGGAGATTTGGGTAAAAGATCATTGTGTATAGGCAGTTTCCCTTGGACTGAGAGTGAAACATACTTCATTGAGCTTTATTAGATTTATCTACCGAGAGTGATGGCACATTGGCTCCTTGCCAGCTCAGTCATTTGTGGACATTAGGTTTTTCCATTTGTACTGATCTTTATAGATTGCACTTGTTGTATTCTTGTTTTTAGGTCATTCTTGTACATACCTTTTTATGTAATAGAAGAAGAAGAAGAAGATAATTCTTCCTTGCCTCAATCTATGTGTGTGCTTCTCCTTGAGAGTGAGAGTGTGTGTGTGTGAGCTCTCTTTCTTATCTCCTTCCTCATGACATGGTATCAGAGCCAACGTGGCTGTAGAGAGCTCGTGGAGAAGGCGACGGTGAAGAGTATGCAGCAAGACATGGAGAAAACGTGATTCACAAACGACCTCTGTTTGCTACAAAAATCTGCATGAAGGTAGAAGACCTCAAAATATTTTCGATAGTTACCCTTTTAGGGTCATTCATTTTTGTGAGATCAAAGTTTCGGAGCCATCTCAACCTTCGTTTTGAGCCTGCAAGGTGGGGCCTACAAAAAAACTAGGTCAGTTTTAGAACTGTAACTTGTGTTTGTTCGGCAACACTCATATATTCCTGATCCAAAATTTCAAGCCATTCCGTGTATTGTTGATACACGAAAACTGTGTTTTTCTGAGATCCAATTGTCACGTCATAGTGCAACAATGTTCAAGTAGAAGTGCTGCTTGTAGTGTTTTGGAGTGTTGTGAATTGTTGTAGAAATGGCAAACGCAGATGGAATGAGTCAGCTTATGAGCGATAAGCTGGACAAGAACAACTTCCATGCTTGGAGATTCAGAATGACGAATTTATTGATGGGAAAAGGCTACTAGAAGTACATCAAAGGAGATAATGAAAATGTTCCGTAGTTACCATAAAGAAATCGGATTGCAAATCAGGTAAGAGCATATGAGGAATGGAATCAAGGATCACAGAAGGTAATGTATTGGCTATCTGTTAGCATATAGGATAGCATGATTGGACACATACATGATGCCAAGACTCCAAAAGAGGCTTGGAACAGTTTGGTCACATTGTATGAGACCAATACAAAGGCACGGAAATTGCAATGCAAGAATGAGCTCCATACATTGGAGAAGAAGAGCATGTCGGTAAGTGACTACACCTTGAAAATCAAAAGCATATGTGAGTCACTTGCATCTATTGGCATGAATGTAGATGATGATGATAAGGTGGAAGTGTGTCTTCATGGTTTAGGAGCTGCATATAAGCAATTCAAAACTTCTATACAGACCAGGGAAAATATTCCGAATTTTGGTGGTCTAGTATCTATGATGATTATTGAAGAAAAGAATCTTATTGAGGATTCAAACTCCCAAGGAAAATCTAGTTCTGAGCAGGTATTCTACTCAGGTAGATGAAGAGGCAGAGGTAGAGGTTTTGGAAGTGGAAGAGGAAATAGTAACCAAGACCAAAGTCAACAATAGAATCATGCAGGAGGAAGAGAACAGTTTCGAGGCAGGGGGAGCCAAAGAGGCTGAAAAATTTTCTAAAGAAATGATTCAGGTAATGACAGTAAAGGATGTTGGAATTGTGGTAAACCTAGACACTTTGAAGGTGATTGCAGGTTGAAGAATCAAAATAACAAAAGGCATCAGAATAACTATGCATCCACAAGTGCAGATGATTCTAAGAAGCTGTTCATGGTTCAACATCACATGATGAATACAATGTCTGCTGGTGTTTCAAAATCAAATGATAATGTCTGTTATGTTGATTGAGGTGCTTCAAATCACATGACCAGTCATGCGGAATGATTAAGTACTTTGCAAAAATTGCTAGTTCCTGGATATGTTGAAACACGTGATGACACATCACATCCTATTGAGCATACAGGAAACATAACACTATCGATGGAGGATGGAAAGGTAAAACATCTTGCTAATGTGCTGCATGTTCCAAATATAACAAAGAATCTGGTTTCTGTTGGACAAATGGTTGACCAGGGATTACAAGTCAGGTTCAATGCTGATGGATTATATGTAGAACAGTACAAGCAGGATGGACGACAGGTTGCCAAAGGAAACAAAGTGGGTAGGATGTTCACCTTAAATGTGAAGATTCCTAAAATGAATGCAGCCATGTTTGCAAAAGGTGCAGGAGTTATTGCAGATATAGAGATGTGGCACAAACGGATTGGACATGCAAACTTGCAAAGGCTGAAATTGATGTAGTCAAAGGAGATTGTCCATGGACTACCAAATTTCAAAGTTGCAGAAATGCAAAAGGTATGTGCATCATGTCAATTTGGTAAACACTCAAGAGCATCATTTCCACATGATAAGCATGTTAGTGAGAATGTACTAGAAGTATTACATTCAGATGTTCAGGGTCTAGCAAAGATCATATCTATGGGCAGTTGTAGGTTTTATGTTACTTTCATTGATGACCATACACGCAAAGTATGGGTATATTTCAGGAATGAGAAGAGCGCGGTGTTCACTCACTTACAGAATTTTAAAGCTATGGTGGAAAAGCAGATAGGATAGTACATTCAAACATTAAGATATGATAGAGGAGGTGCATACATGTCAAATGAGTTCAATAGCTTTCTAAAAAATCATGGAATTCGGCATCAGTTTTCATGCAGGCACACATCACAATAGAATGGCGTTGTTGAACGCAAAAGTAGACATATTGTAAGAAATAGAAAGAGCCTTGATGGCTGAGAAGAATATGCCTCATTGTTATTGGGCAGAAGCTGTGCATACTGTTGTATACATCATGAACAGAACTTTGACTACTGCTGTACATCAAGTTACACCTAAAGAGAAGCCTTACACGTAAAAAGCCAAACTTATCACATTTGAACGCTTTTGGCTGTATTTCATATGTACATACATGTCCTAGATGAATTGAGGATGAAGCTTGATCCAAAAGCTAAAAATTGTGTCTTCATTGGATACTCCCTTGAGCAAAAGGGATATAAATGTTATAACCCACTCACACGATAGGTAAAGGTGAGCAGAGATGTGGTATTTGATGAAATGTCAAGCTTCTATGCATATGCCAAAGAAGGACTGAATCTTGAACCAAATGGCAAAGAAAATGCTAAAAACACAAGTGCAGAATCTCAAGTTTTGAGTGGACAGATGCATCACCAAGCAATAGTTCCAACTCAAATCCATGGAGTGGAAGATTCCGTGGAAATTTCAGTAAAGAAAATTCATCAAATACATCCAAGAAAGGTAAAAAAAAGGTTTCTACAGTTCATAAAACATGTGCAGGTTTTGAAGACGTTGATGGAGATCAAGCGGTTCAGAAAAGAGTCTTGATGAGGAACTTGGATTGCCGTCTGTGAAGACTCCAGGAGTAAGAAGGGCACATGCAGATGATACAAGGAGAAGTGACCCAAGACCAAGAAGATCTGGGAGGATGCGGAATTCAATGCAACGATTGACGTATGACAGTGATATGGCTCGTCATTGTGCCTACATGACAAAGATAATATAAGATGTTGAACCTTCTTGCTTAGAAGATGCAATTGGAATTGTAGATTGGGAAAAAGCTATGGATGAGGAGATGGCTGCACTTTATGGAAATGATACATGGAAGCTGGTTCCATTGCCGCAAGGAAAGAAACCTATAGGTTGCAAATGGGTTTACAAGGTAAAGCATAATGTTGATGGTAGCATAAGCAGGTATAAAGCACGATTGGTAGCTAAAGGATATGCATAGACATATGGCATTGATTATGAGGAAACATTCAGCCCTGTAGCTAAAATGTCTACTTTCAGAACACTTGTTGCATTAGCTACAACAAAAGGATGGACTTTGCATCAGATGGATGTGAAGAATGCTTTCCTACATGGTGAGTTACAGGAAGAAGTATATATGGACCAACCACAAGGATATGAAGATTCAAAGCATCCAAAATATTTTTGCAGGTTGCAAAAGGCTTTCTATGGGCTAAAGGAAGCCTCTCGTGCATGGCAAGCAAGGATTGCTGATTACTTAGCCAGCATTGGGTTTTCTATGTGTGATGCAGATCACTCACTATATGCAAGGAAGATTGATGATGCCATCACTATTGTGGCTATTTATGTTGATGACCTGATTGTAGGTAGTGATAATGAAGGAAGCATCAAAGAGGTAAAGCAACTTCGTATGTAGTAATTTGACATGAAAGATCTTGGTGTGCTGCGCTATTTCTTGGGCATTGAGTTTATACATACAGAAACATGTATATGGATGTCGCAAAGGCAATATGCCTTGAATATGGTGCAAAAGTATGGTATGGATGATTGTAAGCCAATTTCTATGCCATTAGATGAGAATTTGAAGTTGGATATTACATCACGTGAAGCATTGGAAAATGCTACTATGTACATGAAAATTGTGGGAAGTCTTATATATCTCACAATTACAAGGCCTGATCTAAGTTATACTGTTGGACATGAAAGTCAATGTATGCAGGTTCCCAGGAAGCCACATTTGGATGCTCTGAGGTGCACTCTACATTATGTGAGTGCTACTTTGGATTATGCATTGTTTTATGAGGCTGGTGTAGATTTGTAGGTTTATGGATAGATTCGACTGGTAGCATTCCAGATAAAAGATCTACTAGTGGTTTTCTATTCTCACTTGGGAGTGGAGCTGTTACATGGAGCAGCAAGAAGCAACCCGCTGTTGCTTTGTCATGTACAGAGGCTGAGTATAGAGGTGCTGCAATGGCAACATGTGAGGCATCATGGCTAGAAACGCTACTTGCAGATTTAGGTGTGGTAGTGGGAAAGCCTATCACTATTTATTGCGATAACTTTAGCAACATACAATTAGCACAGAATCCTATTTTCCATGCTAGAATAAATCACATCAAGGTACATTATCACTTCATCAGAAAGAAGGTGTTAGCAGGTGATATTGATCTTGTTTATGTGAGAACAGATGAGCAGGTTGCTGATATTTTCACCAAAGCACTTGGAGCTGAGAAGTTGAAGAAGTTTTGGGAGATGCTTGGATTACAGGATATGACATTGAGCTTCAGGGGGAGTGTTGAGATATCAAGCTCAACATGTGATGATTAAGGATGACACGTACCAATTTTTTGTTTCTCTGACGTGTATAGTGGTCACACCGGTATATGTCAGGGATACTTCATTGAGCTTTATTAGATTTATCTATCGAGAGTGATGGCACATTTGTTCCTTGCCAGCTCACTCATTCGCGGACATTAGGTTTTTCCTTATGTACTGATCTTTATATATTGCACTTGTTCTATTCTTGTTTTAAAGGTCATTCTTGTACATCCCTTTTTATGTAATAGAAGAAGAAGAAGAAGATAATTCTTCCTTGCCTCAATCTGTGTGTGTGCTTCTCCTTGAGAGTGAGAGTGTGTGTGTGAGCTCTCTTCCTAATCTCCTTCCTCTTGACACCCTCAAGCTCAATGTCATATCTTCTAATTCAAACATCTTCCGAAACTTCTTCAACTTTTTTGCTCCAAGTGCTTTAGTAAAAATATCAGCAACCTGCCCATTTGTTCTCACATAAACAAGATCAATATCACCGGCTAATACCTTCTCTCTAATGAAGTGATAATGTACCTCAATATGCTTTGCTAGCATGAAAAACGGGGTTTTGTGCTATTGCTAAGATTATCACAATAGATGGTGATAGGATTTTGCACTTCCACACCTAAATCTACAAGTAGCATCTCCAACCATGATGCCTCACATGCTCCCATTGCAACACCTCTAAACTCAGCCTCTGTACTTGCTAAAGAAACAGTGGGTTGCTTCTTGTTGTTCCATGTAATAGCTACACCTCCAAGTGAGAATAGAAAGCCACTAGTAGATCTTCTATCTGGAATACTACCAACCCAATCTGCATCTGTGTATCCATGAACTTGCAAATCTACACCAGATTCATAGAACAATGCATTATCCAAAGTAGCACTCATATAACGTAAGTGTGCCTTAGAGCATCTAAATGTGGCTTCCTGGGAACCTGCATACATTGACTTTCAAGTCCAACAGTGTAGCTAAGATCTGGCCTTGTAATAGTGAGATATATCAAACTTCCCACTATTTTCTTGTACATAGTAGCATTTTCCAATGCTTCACCTGATGTATTGCCTTTGTGACATCAATATACCTGTTTCTGTATGTATAAAATCAATGCCCAAAAAGTAGTGCAGCACATCAAGATCTTTCATGTCAAATTCTTGCATAAGAAGTTGTTTTACCTCTTTAATGCTTTCTTCATTATCACCACCTACAATCAAGTCATCAACATAAATAGCCACAATTGTGATACCATCATCATCCCTCCTTGCATATAGTGAATGATTTGCATCACACATACAATGGTGGTTAAATAGTGAGTACGCCTTGCATGGCAAGCACAAGGAGCTTGCTTAAGCCCATACAAAGCCTTTTGCAACCTGCAAACATATTTTGGATGCTTTGAATCTTCATACCCTTGTGGCTAGTCGATAACCAGCTTCCATGTATCATTTCCATAAAGTGCAGCCATCTCCTCATCCATAGCTTTTTCCCAATCTACATTTCCAATTGCATCTTCAAAGCAAGAGGGTTCATCATCTTGTATTACCTTTGTCATGTAGGCACAATGACGAGCCATGTAACTATCATATGTTAATCGTTGCACTGAATTCCACATCCTCCAAGATCTTCTTGGTCTTGGGTCACTTCTCCTTGTATCATCTACATGTGCTTTTCTTACTCCTGGAGTCTTCACATAGGACAATCCAAGTTCCTCATCAAGACTCTTTTCTAAACTGCTTGAATCTTCATCAACGTCCTGAAAACCTGACATGTTTTACTACCATTAGAAAGCTTTTCTTTACCTTTCCAAGATGTATTTGATGAATTTGCTGGACTGACATTTCCATGCAATCTTCCACTCCATGGATTTGAGTTGGAACTATTACCAGTGATTCATTCGTTCCACTCAGAACTTAAGATTTTGCACTTGATTTTTTAGCATTTTTGTTGTCATTTGAATCAAGATGAAGTCCACCTTTGGCATTTGCATAGAAGCTTGACATTTCATCAAATATCGCATCTCTGCTCACCTTCACCTATCATGCAAGTGGGTTATAACATTTATATCTCTTTTGTTCAAGGGAGTATCCAATGAAGATACATTTTTTTGCTTTTGGATCAAGCTTCGTCCTAAACTCATCTGGAACATGTACATATGCAATACATCAAAATACTTTCATATGTGATAAGTTTGGCTTTTTACCTATAAACTTCTCTTCAGGTGTAACTTGATGTACAGTAGCAGTCATAGTTTTGCTCATGATATATATAGCAGTATGCACAGCTTCTACCCAATAACAATGAGGCATATTCTTCTCAACCATCAAGGCTCTTGCTATTTCTGCAATATGTCTATTTTTTTGTTCAGCAATGCCATTCTATTGTGGTGTGTACCTGCATGAAAACTAATGTCAAATTCCATGACTTTTAAGAAAGTTGTTGAACTCATTTAACATGTATTCACCTCCTCCATCAGATAATAATGTCTTAATATACTTCCCTGTCTACTTTTCCACCATAGCTTTAAAATTCTTGAAGTGAGTGAACACCTCACTCTTCTCTTTCATGAAATATACCCATAATTTTCATGTATGGTCATCAATGAAAGTAACATAAAATCTACGGCCATCCATAGATGTGGTCTTTGCAGGACCCCAAACATTTGTATATACTATTTCTAGCACATTCTTACTAACATGCTTGCCATGCGAAAATGATTCTCTTGACTGTTTACCGAATTGACATGCTGCACATACCATTTGCATTTCTGCAAATACTACTATGTTTTTTGTATGCTCGATAGGGTTTGATATGTCATCACCTATTTCAACATATCCAGGAACTAGCAATTTTTGCAAAGTACTAAACAATTCTGTGTGACTGGTCATGTGATTTGAAGCACCTGAGTCAACATAGCAGAAATTATCATTCGATTTTGAGACACCAATAGACATCGTATTCATCATGTGATGTTGAAGCATGAATAGCTTCTCACAGTCATCTACACTTGTGGATGTATAGTTGTTTTGCTGCCTTTTGTGATTTTGATTCTTCAACCTACAATCACATTCAAAGTGTTGAGGTTTTTCACAATTCTAGCATCCTTTATTGTCATTACTTGAATCATTTCTTTGGAAATTTCTATGACCTTTTTGGCTCCTCCTCGCTCGGAACTCTCCTCTTCCTCCTGCATGATTCTATTGTTGACCTTGGTCTTGGTTAGTGTGTCCTCTTATGCTTTCAAAGCCTCTGCCTCTTCCTCTTCAAGTAGAATATGTGCTCCAAAATGGGTTTTCCTTGGGAGTTTAAATCCTCACCAAGATTCTTTTCTTCAATAATCAGCATAGATACTAGATCAACAAAATCCGGTATATTTTCCTTGGTCTGTATAGAAGTTCTGAACTACTTATATGCAACTCCTAAACCATGAAGGCACAGTTCCACCTTATCTTCATCATCTAAATTCGCACCAACAGATGCAAGTGAGTTGCATATGCTTTTGATTTTTAGAGTGTAGTCACTTACTGACATGCCCTTTTTCTCTAGTGTATGTAGCTCGTTCTTGAGTTGCAATTTCCATGCCTTTGTATTGGTCTCATACAATGTGACCAAACTATTCCAAGCCTCTTTCCAAGTCTTTGCATCCTAAATGTGCCCAATCATGCTATCCTGTATGCTAATAGATAGCCAATACATTACCTTTCTTGCTCCCTAATTCCATTCTTCATATGCCCTTAACTGGTCTGCAATCCAATTCCTCTCTAGTAACTATGGAGGGTTTTTATTCTCTCTTTCCATGTACTTCTAGTAGCCTTTTCCCATAAGGAAATTTGTCATCCTAAATCTCCAAGCATGGAAGTTGTTCTTGTCTAGCTTATCACTCATAAGCTGACTCATTCCATTTGCATTTGCCATTTATGTAGCTATTCAGAACACTAAAAAACACTACAAGTAGCACTTTTGCTTGAACACTATCTCACTATGACGTGACAGTTGGATCTTAGGAAAACACAGTTTTCGTGTATCAACAGTAACGTGGAATCGCTTGAAATTTTAGATCTAGAATATATGAGTGTTTCCAAACACGACGCAAGGTATAACTTTGCAAACTGACCTGGTTTTTTTGTGTGTCCCACCTTGCGGCCTCAAAATGTAGGTCAAGATGGATCCAAAACAAGTGACCCTAAAGCGATAACTCTAAAAAATGTTTTGAGGTCTTCTACCTTCATGCCAATTGTTGTAGCAATGTGAGATCGTTTACGAATCGCATTTTCTCCATGCCTTCTCACATACTCTTCACCGTCTACCTTCTCCATGAGCTCTGTACAGCCACACTGGCTCTGATACCATGTCATGAGGAAGGAGATAAAAAAGAGAGCTCACACACAATCTCACAATCAAGGAGAAGCACACACACAGATTGACACAAGGAAGAATGGTCTTCTTCTTCTTCTTCTATTACATAAAAGGAATGTACAAGAATGACCTCAAAAACAACAATACAACTAGTACAATATATAAAGAATAGTACATAAGGAAAAACCTAATGTCTGTGAATGAGTGAACTAGAAAGAAACAAATGTGCCATCACTCTCGGTAGATAAATCTAGTAAAGCTCAATGAAGTATCCATAACATATACCGGCGTGACCACTATACATGTCAGACAAATGAAAAACTGATATGTGTCATCCTCGATCATCACATGTTGAGCTCGATATCTCAATAGGCAAGAAACAAGTGTGTCGTAACTCTCGGTAGATGAATCTATTAAATCTCACTAAAGTATCCCTGACATATACCAGTGTGACCACTATACATGTCAAAGAAATGAAAAAGTGATATGTGTCATCCTTGATCATCACATGTTGATCTTGGTATCTCAACATGGATGACATTGAGCACAAGATTACACATGTGGGAGATGTTTCATTGAATGGATCTCAAAGCTCCTAGGTGTTGAAGGATGTGTGGCATGTGCCAACCATCACCAAGTACTTGGTTTGAGCAGGTCAAATCATTTAAGGAGGTTATGATGTGAGGTTCAATGAACAAGGATGTTTTATTGAAGACCCCATGCACAACTACAAGCTCATAGCAAAAGGAAAATAGCAAGGAAGACTCTTCACCATGGAGGTCAAGCCATCAACCCCTCACACTATCTATTTGTCAATTGCAAACTAATAGATTGCATAGATCAACTTGTGGAATGAAAAAATTGACCACATAAACTTACAAACGATGGAGGACATGCAAAGGAAGGGCTTGGTGAGTTGTATACTTGATCTTACATCTCATAATATGCAAGATTTGTGCCATACTTGTCACATAGAGAAACAAAGCTGATTTTCATCCAAGAAGGGAGCATATATGAGCAATGAAGTGTTGAATCTCATACACACATATGTATTGGGACCTACAAGGGATCCATGTTGAGATATCAAGCTTTACATGTGATGATCTAGGATTACACATATCACTTTTTCATTTCTCTGACATGTATAGTGGTCACATGGGTATATGTCAGGGATACTTCATTGAGCTTTATTAGATTTATCTACCAAGAGTGATGGCACATTTGTTTCTTGTCAGCTCACTCATTCATGGACATTAGGATCTTCCTTATGTACTTCTCTTTATATATTTCACTTGTGTATTGTTGTTTTAGGTCATTCTTGTACATTCCTTTTATGTAGTACTAGAAGAAGAAGAAGATCATTCTTCCTTGCTTGAGTTTGTGTGTGTGATCCTCTTTGATTGTGAGTGTGTGTGTGTGAGCCCTCTTCCTTTTCTCCTTCCTCGTGACATGGTATAGAGCCAGTGCGACGGTAGAGAGCTAGTGGAGAAGGCTGATTGTGATGAGAAAGCAAGAAGGCATGGAGAAAGTGTGATTCATAAATGACCTCACATTGCTACAAAAATTTTGAGCCTGCAAGGTGGGGCCCATAGAAAAACCAAGTTACTTTGCAAAATTGTAACTTGCGTCCTGTTTGGAAACACTCATATATTACATATCCATATTTTCAAGCCATTCCACGTACTATTGATACACGAGAACTGTGTTTTTCTGATATCGAATTGTTACATCATAGTGCAACAGTGTTCAAGCAGAAGTATTGCTTGTAGTGTATTTGGAGTGTTGTAAATTGATATAGAAATGGCAAATGCGGATGGAATGAGTCAACTTATGGGCAATAAGCTGGAATAGAACAACTTCCATGTTTGGAGATTCAGAATGAGGAATTTCTTGATGGGAAAATGCTACTAGAAGTACATCAAAGGAGAGAACCAAAAAGCTCTGCAGTTATCAGAGAGGAATCGGATTGTGGACCAGTTAAGAGCATATGAGGAATGGAATCAAGGAGCTTAAAAAGTAATGTATTGGCTATCTATTAGCATATAGGATAGCATCATTCGACACACACAATATGCCAAGACTCTGAAAGAGGCTTGGTACATTTTGGTCACTTTGTATGAGACCAATACAAAGGCATGGAAATTGCAACTCAAGAATGAGCTGCATACACTAGAGAAAAAGGGCATGTCCATAAGTGAGTACACCCTAAAAATCAAAAGCATATGTGAGTCACTTGCATCTATTGGTGTGAATATAGATGATAATGATAAGGTGGAAGTGTGCCATTGTGGTTTAGGAGCTACATATACGCAGTTCAGAGCTTCTATACAGACCAGGGAAAATATTCTGAACTTTGTTGATATGGTGTCCATGTTGATTATTGAAGAAAAATACCTTGGTGAGGACCCAAACTTGCAAAGAAAATCTAGTTCTGAGTAGGTACTATACTCTAGCAGAGGAAGAGGGAGAGGTAGAGGCTTGAAAGTGGAAGAGGAAATAATAATCAAGACCAAAGTCAAGATCAAAATCAAGTAGGAGGTAGAGGATAGTTTCAAGGCAGAGGGAGCCAAAGAGGCCGCAAAAATTTCCAAAGAAATGATTCCGGTAATGATAGTAAAGGATGCTAGAATTGTGGTAAACCTAGATACTTTGCAGGTGATTGCAGGTTGAAGAATCAAAATAATAGAAGGCAACAAAATAACTATGCATCCACAAGTGTAGATGATTCTAAGAAGTTGTTCATGGTCCAACATCACATGATGAATACGATGTTTTCCAATGTTTCAAAATCAAATGATAATGTCTGGTATGTTGATTGAGATGCTTCAAATCACATGGTTCGTCATGCAGAATGGTTTAGTAGTTTGCAAAAATTACCAATTCTTGGATATGTTAAAACAGATGATGACACATCACACCCGATCGACATACAGGAAACATAGCACTCTCTATAGAAGATGGGAATATTAAACACCTTGTTGATGTGCTGCATGTTCCAAATATAACAAAGAATCTGGTTTCTGTTGGACAAATGGTTGACAAAGGATTACAAGTGAGGTTCAATGCTGATGGGTTATATGTAGAAGAGTGTAAACAAGATGGACAATTGATTCACAAAGGAAACAAAGAGGCTAGGATGTTCACCCTAAATGTGGAAATTTGTAAAATGAATGCAACCATGTTTGCAAAAGGTGCAGGAGTTATTGCTGATATAGAGATCTTACATAAACGAATTGAACATGCAAACTTGTAGAGGCTGAAATTGATGTAGTAAAAGGAGATTGTGAATGGACTACCAAATTTCAAAGTTGCAGAAATGCAAAAGGTATGTGCACCATGTCAATTTGGTAAACAATCAAGAGCATCATTTTCGCATGACAAGCATGTTAGTGAGACTGTGCTAGAATTAGTACATATAGATGTTTGGGATCCCACAAAGACAATATCTATGGGCCATTGTAGGCTTTATGTTACTTTCATTGATGACCATACATGGAAAGTATGGGTATATCTCATGAAAGAGAAGAGTGAGGTGTCCACTCACTTCCAAAATTTTAATACTATGGTGGAAAAGTAGATAGGAAAGTATATTCAGATATTAAGATCTGATGGAGGAGGTGAGTACATGTCAAATGAGTTCAGCAGCTTTCTTAAAATCCATGAAATTTGACGTCAGTTTTCATGTAGGTACACACCACAATAGAATGGCATTACTAAATGCAAGAATAGACATATTGCAAAAATAACAAGAGCTTTGATGGCTAAGAAGAATATGCCTCATTGTTATTGGGAAAAAGTTGTGCATACTACTTTATATATCATGAACAGAACTCCGACTCCTGTTATACGTCAAGTTACACCTAAAGAGAAGTTTACAGGTAAAAAGCCAAACTTATCACATATGAAAGTATTTGGTTGTATTGCATATGTACATGTTCCAGATGAGTTGAGGTCGAACATTGATCCAAAAGTAGAAAAATGTATCTTCATTGGGTACTCCCTTGAGCAAAAGGGGTATAAATGTTATAACCCATGCACACAATAGGTGAAGGTAAGCAGAGATGTGGTGTCTGATGAAATGTCAAGCTTCTATGCATATGCCAAAGAAGGACTCAATTGTGAACCAAATGACGAAGAAAATGCTGAAAAAGAAAGTTTAAAATCTCAAGTTCTGAGTGGACTAGATGCGTCACCAAGCAATAGTTCCAACTCAAATCCATGAGTGGAAGATTGTGTGGAAATTTTTTTCTAGCAAATTCATCAGCTACATCAAAGAAAGGTAAAGAAAAGCTTTCTGTTGATAGTAAAACATCCACAGATTTTGAAGACATTGATGGAGATTCAAGTGGTTCAGAAAAGAGCCTTGATGAGGAACTTGGATTGCCCTATGTGAAGACTCTAGGAGTTAGAAAGGCACATGTAGATGATACAAGGAGAAATGGCCCAAGACCAAGAAGATATGGGAGGATGCAGAATTCTATGCAATGATTGACATATGATAGTTATATGGCTCATCAGTGTGCCTACATGACCAAGGTAACACAAGATGTTGAACCTTCTTGTTTTGAAGATGCAAATGGAAATGCAGATTGGAAAAAATCTATGGATGAGGATATGGCTGCACTTTATAGAAAGAAAACATGGAAGCTAGTTCCATTGCCACAAGGAAAGAAACCCATAGGTTGCAAGTGGGTTTACAAGGTAAAGCACAATGTTGATGGTAGCATAAGCATGTATAAAACATGATTGGTAGCAGAAGGGTATGCAGAGACATATAACATTGATTATGAGGGAGAGTTCAGCCCTGTAGCTAAAATGTCTACTATCAGAGCACTTGTGCCATGAGCTACAACAAAAGGATGGACTTTGCATTAGATGGATGTGAAGAAATCCTGAATATGTTTCCAAGTTTCAAAAGGCTTTGTATGGGCTTGAACAATCCCTTTTGCTTGGCATGCAAGGATTGCTGGTTACTTAACCACCATTGGATTTTCTATGTGTGATGCAAATCATTCACTATATGCAAGGAAGTGTGATGATGGCATCATGATTGTGGCTATTTATGTTGATGACTTGATAGTAGGTGATGATAATGAAGAAAAGCATTAAAGAGGTAAATCATCTCTTTATGCAGGAATTGGACATGAAGGATCTTAGTGTGCTATGCTATTTCTTGGGCATTGTGTTTATACATACAAAAATAGATATTTGGATGTCGCAAAGGCAATATGCCTTGAGTATGCTGCAAAAGTATGGTATGGTTAATTATAAGCCAACTTCTATGCCATAGATCATAATTTGAAGTTGGATACTACATCAGGTGAAGCATTGGAAAATGCTACAATGTAAACGAAAATTGTGGGAAGTTTGATATATCTCACAATTACAAGGCCTAATCTAAGCTACATTGTGGGACTTGAAAGTCAATTTATGCACGTTCCTATGAAGCTTCATTTGGATGCTCTGAGGTGCACTCTACATCATGTGAGTGCTACTTTGGATTATGCATTGTTTTATGAAGTTGGTGTAGATTTGCAGGTTCATGGATACACTGATGCAGATTGGGCTAGTAGCATCTAGATAGAAGATCTATTAGTGGCTTTCTATTCTCACTTGAGAGTGCATCTATTGCATGGAGCATTAAGAAGCAACCCACTCTTGCTTTGTTGAGTACAAGGTTGTGTATAGAGGTGCAACAATGCAACATGTGAGGCATCAGGGCTAGAGATGCTACTTGCAGATTTAGGTGTGGAAGTGCAAAAGCCTATCTGTTGGGGATTCTTGTGGAGAAAGGGACTTGAGTGTTTGTAGGAGAACGAAGAAGGACAAGAAGTAGAATACAGAAACCGAAAGCTTCTCTATATAGATTATAAAGAGAAAAATACAATGATGATCATGTATAGCACAAAACCAAACGATCTCTGTGTAGAATGCGTAATCCCAAAGAGAACACGACACACAAGGTTCCAAAATACCCAATTTCTTTATGCCACCTACCTTCTCTATACCAGACCTCCACCTTCTCCAAGAGCTTGCACTTGTGCATACCTTGCACTCAAGCTTCCAATAGGGTAGGAGGGATGGACACCTTCTGTCAACGTGCACACCTTTGCAATGGTACCTTGGGCTACCTTGATTGCTTTGCTTGTTGACTCTTTGCACTCCTTCTTTGTACACTAGAGCACACTCTTGCATACTTTGCCTCACACTTTCTTCTCTACGTGGCACACTGACTAAATGTCTCTTGCTCTTCGCACCTAGTATAGACTATGCTCACATCCGTTTAGTCTAACCAAGAATAATGCATGTGTTGAGTTGAGTGTCGATTCACGTACATCGCTCCTAACTGATAGTGTATCTTGGTGCTCACTTTGATGTCCCTAGAATGTCTTAAAATGTGCACAACCAATGACTCTCTAGTTTGTTCTGTAATGATTTTAAGCCTAAAACAAAATTTTAAATGGGGGGCCATACATTCACTTTTGCGTACTGCTTCCACTCCATATACTTTCATTTTTGTCCTTCAATTCCCAAAATGTGTACATAAGGGAGGGTTCACTTGAACCTTCCAAACACCTTTAAAACCCTTGAAACTTATAGAAAGACAATTTGCAATCTGCATCCACTTTCTACAAAACATAACCATTGTGAACAAATTGATTGTGCACTACCTATGCACCTTGACCAACTTGACTTTGACTGCTTGGACCTTTAGCATCTTGACTTTGACTAGTATGACTTTGATTGTGTTGAGTTTGACTAGTTTGACTTTGACCATGTTGACTTTGATGGGCTCAACAGTTGCCCACCACCTAATCGACTCTCCGTCTTGGAGAGCTAACAACCAAACCCTAAGCAGAGTGGTTCACTTTGATACCTATGCGCGTAAAGTTCAAAAGGACAATTGAGCAGCTACCAAGTCCACTAGGAGGAGTCAAGAACAATCACTAGGGAAGAACCAAAACTTGAAATTTTGCATTGAATAAGCAGAAGTTGGAGAACGGATGGAAGGAAGGAAAGTTTAGGGAGGGTAGAAGGGCTGAGAGGGATAGGGTAGGGAGGGGTAATTGTACAAAAATGTTATTGTACAAAATTAATGGTACAAAAACGTTATTGTACAAAATTAATGGTACAAAAACGTTATTGTACAAAATTAATGGTACAAAAACGTTATGTACAATGTGGATAGATTTTGTAAGTTCCACGTGATCCAGAAAGCTTTCCTTTTGCTGGTGATAGGCCTTGAGCCTAGATATGTTTATAAGTGGTAGTGCTTCTCCTTCCAGGGTCTCTAACTCCATTACACCCCATTTGACCATTGTCTTAATTCTGTAAGGTCCTTCCTAGTGTGAAAGCCACTTTCCCCATAATTGTGTTTGGAGTTGAAGTTTATGTAGAAGAACTAACATGCATGTTTGTAAGTTATTGGTCCATAGATTCGGTCACGACCTCCTTCCTTTTCATTTGAGTCTCCAGAAATTGTTTTCCAGCATATAGACGGAGCTCTTCCACTTTGTGCAGTGCACCAAGTCTCTTGGAGACACCACATTTTCCCTACATAAATGCAAGTTTTAGTGACCCATGTAGAAATTCAAAGGTTTCAATGAGAAATACTCCAACCAAATGGAATGGAGAGTATCATGTTGCTTCTTTGTAAGCCAACCTGTAAGCCTCGAGGGTACCTTGATAAGTTGTGCCCCAAGAAGTGGGCTGTAACATACATTACTTCCTTAACATGGCAATCAATACCTTATTAGTGGATTTTGCCTCTCCATTAGCTCTTGGATAATAGCAACATGAGGTCCTATGTAAAAATTTGTACTTGTTAAAAATTTCATATAGAACCTTGTTCATAAAATGAGTTCCTTGGTCTGTGCAAATCTCAAGAGGACACCCAAATCTACAAATAATATTATTGTAAAGTAAATCTGCAATGGTCTGTGTTGTGCAATCAAGAAAGACAACAACTTCAGCCCACTTTGTTGCATAGTCGATGGTGATCAACAAATACTTTTTCTCTTTTTGGGACTGATGCAGGGTAGATGGTCCCTATTAAATTCAGCCCCCAATTCGCAAATGGTTGCCATGAAGTGGAAACAACCAAGGGATTGTGTCGCTGCTTTGTTGGCTTGGGGCCACACCTCTGATAGACATCGAATGCTCTCCCCCATTCATCTGCATCTCTGAATAATGTGAGCCACTATAAGCCAACATCAAGGATTCTCTGGCTCATAATGTGTCTAGAAGGTGCCCACCACCGGTTCCTTCATGTGCAGTTATAAGGATTTGCCTTACTTCCTCTTCCTCCATGCACTTTCTAAGCTAGTTGTCCTTGCCATATCTATATAATTTTCCTTCAATGAATGTAAAAGGTCTACTCTTGATTAGTAGCCTCTTCTTTTGCACAAAACTTGCCTTTTTTGGATACAAACCAATGGTAAGAAAATTCTTGATGTCATCATACCAACCTTGTGCTTGTATAGAGAACAATTTAGCATTCGAAAAATGATTATTCACTCCAATTGCTTGATCAATTGTGTGAATCCTAGACAGTGGTCAGCTATAACATTTTCTCTTCCAAGTCTATGGACTACAAAGAAATCAAATTTCTAGAACAAAAAGAGCCACCTCCATACCCTACCAGTTGCTTGTGGATTATTTAGTAAATACTTGAGTGGTTGATGATCAATTATGATAATAAATTTCACCCCTAGCAAGTAATGGTAAAACTTTTGGATAGCAAAAACCATTGCTAGGGTCTCCCTTTTTGTGGTGCTATAATTCTTTTCATCCTTTGTCAAAATTTGATTGGCATACTATATAGGTCTATCAAGCTTGTACTCTTCACTATGTTGAGTCAAAACTCCACCCACTGCATATGCACTTGCATCTACATGTACATGAAAAATTTTCGACCAATCTGGTGTGATAAGAATTGGTGCAGCCACCAATTTGGACCTCAATGTTTGATAAGCATTTTCTTCTTCTTCCTCCCACTTGAAGGGTACTTCTTTACCTATAAGTCTAGCAAATGACTAGCTATCTCTACATATATTTTAATAATTCTCTTGTGGTACCCGGTATGCCCCAAAAAGCTCTTGAATTTGGGTTTAGGTAAATTTAGTATAAATATAATTTTATCAGGGTCAAGAGCCATACCTTTAGCAGATACCACATTGTTGAAAGTTTTTCAAGCTTAAGAGTGTGGGAACATGCCGCAAATTGAACCTTCCACATCATCCACAATCAAAGGAGGCTGATTTCCACGAGTTGAAAGCATCAAATCATGCTCATAATGGAAAGAAGTTGATAAGAGAAGATTTGGCTCACCTCTTGATGTGATTGGACCTCACTTTTGACATGTATATGCTTTTGATTGGTTAAAGAGGTTAGTGTGTGGTCTTTAAAACCTCTAATGAGTTTTATTATGACTAAGAGTCATGGAAATACATGCCCAAGCTGCCCCCTTGCTTAAGCACACCCCCTACTAGCTATTCTCTACATATTTTGTAGACATTTCACTTTTACACACTCTATCTATCAAGATGATTTTGGCAAAACCCCTGGTCTTGTAATTGTTGTTTCTCCTTCATTGGGAATCCATTTTCAATGATCTTTGTCTTGTTAAAAAGCCTTATAAGTTCTAGTATCAGTGGTATAAGTCTCTGGTTTAGTGCATGCACATGTGTAGAGAAATTTCTAGAACACTGTCTGTGTAGTTAACTAGTACTCTGTGAAGAGATCAAGTTATCTGTTTTGTTGCAGCTAGTTGAGGTAGTGTCTAGTATGCAAATTGAGTGATTTTACTCTCATTTGAAAAATTTCTCTAAATCCAGTTTAAACCTGCAAAGTTTCATTTTCAGTATTTGCATGTACTGAGAGAAACTCAAAAAATACAGAGCCTATGTTAGAAGAATTTCAGGATCCTAGGAGGGTTGATTTGCTTTTGTTGTGCACATAGGAGTGTTTATCCTCCAACATTGGTAAGAGAGCTATAAGTGGAGTATCAAAGAGAGAAGAAGAAGCTACTGAAGTGAAGCAAATGCTTCATCAAATTTTGAAGGAAGGAACCAAAGAACGGACACGTCAACAGCAATGGGAAGCAAATACATCATGAAATCATAGATGAAACTTCATCAAGAGTAGCTCTATTTTTTGAGGTAAAAGCCATCTTTTTCAACTTAATTTCATCAAGGGGGAGGTTCAAAAGAGCTAAAAGGCACCATGGCTGATCTTAATGCTCAGATTGAGAAGCTCAAAAAGGGAAACTACCAACCATGGCGATTTAGAATAAGCAATTTTTTGATGGGGAAAGGTTTGTGGGGACTTGTGAGTGGTGGAGAGCCAAAACCCTAAATAGATGAGGTAAATCCAACCAATGACTAGAGAAGAGCAGTAAGAGAGTGGGATAAAAGGGACAAAAGAGTCATTTTCATTTTATCTGGGCATATTAGCAACTCCATGATAGGGCATATTCAAGATTTGGATACATCGAAGAAGGTGTGGGAGTTCTTGGAGAGATTGTACTCAACCTCCACAAAAGCTAGAAAATTTCAGCTCAAGAATGAGCTAAATAATCTTAGGAAAAGCCCCTCTCAAGGTGCTAATGATTACATATTCAAGGTTAAAGAGCTTGCAGATGCACTAGGGTCAATCGGTTGTGCCCTAGATGATGATGATCTTGTCGCCCACACCCTAAATGGACTTAGGGATGATAAAAAATGGAGGGCCTTCACAACTTCAGTGTATGTAAGGGACTCTCTTTCTGATGGCGACAGAGAAGATGAACCTTGGTGGTCATAATGCTAAGGATAGCCAAGGGCAATTGTTGTATGCAGGTAGAGGAAGAGGAAGAGACAATGGAGGTGCTACAAGAGGAAGAGGAAGATATCAAAGCAACCAAGGAGGTCAAGGACAAAAAGAAAATGCAAGTCAAAGAGGTGGAAGAGCCACAAATAGAGGAAGAGGTGCAAGATTTGGTGGAAGAGGATAACCCACTTCAAATTGATGCTTTGTATGTGGTAAGCCCGGTCATTTTGCAAATGAATGTTATCATAGAGCTCAAAGATAAGGGAATCAAAGAAAAAACAACAACTATAGAGGGCAAGGTAATTATGCAAACACATCATCCAGCCAAGGGAATGATTATTTACTTGCCATGAGGTATGGTGAAGATACAACCCAAGCTACTGAAGATGTATGGTATGTAGACAGTGGATGTAGCAATCATATGTCATGTCGAAAGGATCTTTTTAGTAATTTGCAGGTCCCAAAGCATCAAGGGCATGCCGAAACAGGTGATAATGTAGAGCATACTATTCAACATGTGGGAGATATCAGTTTGGAAGGAAATAAAAAAGCAACATGTTTATCAGAGGTATTACATGTGCTTACTATTACCAAAAACTTGATTTCGATACGCCAAATGGTAGAAAAATGCTATCAAGTTAGGTTCAATGAAAGAGGATGTTTTGTTGAGGATGCAAGGGTAGGTTTCAAGCTCATAGCAAAGGGGAAAAACCAAGGGAGAATGTTCACAGTGGACCTAAATCAGCCACACCATTCAATGTATGTCACATATGGAGATAAGAGGATAGCAGATCTGGATATATAGCATAAATGAATAGGTCACATCAACCTACAAAAGCTCAAGGACATGCAAAGGAGGAGCTTGGTAAGAGGCCTACCAAATTTTACATCTAAAATGTTGTATGACATTTGTGTAGCTCGCCAACAAGGAAAACAATCAAGGCTGCCCTTCAAGAAGAGTACCTATGTAAGTGCAAATGTTTTAGACCTCATTCACACAGATGTTTGGGGTCCAACAAGAGAAGCATCCCTTACTGGAAATAGGTATTTTGTAACCTTCATTGATGACGTTTCAAGAAAAGTATGGTTGTATTGCATTACAAATAAATCAGATGTGTTCCACTACTTCAAGAAATTCAAAGCACAAGTGGAGAAGGAGTCTGGCAAGTTTATCAAAGGCTGAGGTCATTCTCACAATCACGATTCTTTGGTTGTGCTCAAAACCACGATTCTCTAAGTTTTTCGAAAACACGATTCTCTAGTCATTCTTAAATCATGGTTTTTTGGCGATTATGAGGAAACACGATTTTCAATCAAAATCGTGATTTTTCAGGTAAAAAACACGATTTTGATAAAACACAATTTTCAATCAAAATGGCGATTTTCACAAAACATGATTTTTAGGTAAAACACCATTTTCAATCAAAATCGCTATTTTCAGGTCAAAAAAACGATTTTGATAAAACATGATTTTTAGTCAAAATCCTTATTTTCAGGTCATTCTCAAAATTGTGATTTTCAGAAAACATGATTCTCAAGAAAAACATGATTTTCAATCAAAATCACTAAACACCCACTAGCTACAATAAAACTAATACCTGGATTTATAAATAGAGTATTTGAAGTTGACCCTTAGGTGGGACTAGGAAACCAAGGGGACTCGAAAGGATTTTTAGCAATACAAAGGGGGATCTTGGGGCCAAAAGACAAAAGGCTTATGAATGTGAGATCTAGTAGACACCTAGGCAAGGATAGAAAAAGCTTAGATCTTCTGCATCTAGTGTCAACCATATAGCTAGGTCATGGGCACAAAAACTTAGTGGTTATCCCTACATGCTAAGTTCGAACACAAGTGATTCAGAAATGCCCTTCAACATGGAAAGACCCACACCTAGCGGACTTGAACACCTAGTGGTTAAATTCGAAGAAGGTTCATACATTGATAAGCAAGGAACCATGTATGTGATTACCATTTTACCAGATAGGGCAGATGAGTTTGGAAATATCATTCCTGAGAATGAAATAGGTTTGAGAGTTGATTTCTCTAGATCCAAGGGCCCAAATTCATTAAAAAAACTATATAAACCCCCCTCCAAACTCCTAGAGCATCACTGTTAGGCATCCATAGGGCCCTTGCTAGCACATGGTTTCCTTGAGACGATCACCTTCAGTTGAGCGTGTGAGGATCCAAGGTGGGCTAGTAAGAGTATAGTTCCTAGATTCAATTTTTAGAGTTCCTCACTAGGATAGGCTCATAAACCTAGTTTCTCTTTCTTTGCTCACCCTCAGTGGAGTGTATGAGTGAGTTAGAGTTGGTGTTGTGTGTCTTAGACTTCTTTAGAAACACATTATGATCCTAGAAAGACACAGGGTCAATGATGTGGAATCTATCCTCTTACGTGTGACACTCGACTGAACTGTCATGATGAAAGGGTCGTGCGGACCACCTTTGATCAGTAGAATGCTTAGCTTGACATTTCACAAGATTCATGTATATGTTTGTCATAACAATACCTTCTAATTCATGCCTCATGTCTCTTATCCCTTTGTCTCTTATATGTTTTTACATGTCATCTTCTATCTCTTTCTATGTGTGAGAAGGCTCCGCAGTATTGCGTTGAACCAGTGAGGATGATCCATTAAGGTTGAGAGATTAATTTTCTATTCATTTTTTACATCATGACCCACATGCATTCATACCACCCACAAACACCCATGCTTATGAATCGATTTTTGAAAGTGTATAAGAAGCTCCATTAGTTGACCATTCTTCCTTTCAAAAGTTGATTCATCTGTGTGGTCTTCTTTTTTATCTCATCATGCATACATCCACAAGAACCCACACTTATGAATTGATTTTCGAAAGTGTATAAGAAGCTCCATTCGTGGACCATTCTTCCTTTCAAAAGTTGATTCATGTGTGTGATTTTTTTTTTGTTCTCATCATGCATACATCCATATGTTTCCCTTTCATAATTAAATCATGACATCTCTCCTCCCCATACCCAACTTCATCTTCACCTTCACATTTTTATCACAAAGGCCTTCCAACACTCACTAGCTTCATACACTCTGTGTGTGCCATGACCGGACCCGATCCACCCGGATTGCGATCACCTCCACAACGTGCTAGAGAGATGAATCTCCTCCCCACCTTATGCTTTTATATATAGCTGCTCAAATCAATGAGGAACTCAAATGTAACTAGAGTCCACAAGTGCATGTGAAATATCCTCCACACCTTTCATATCTTCCATGAGATTCTACTAGTGTTTGGAGTGATCTAATCATTGCTTTACTATCGTCCACTAGAGTCCACTAGTGGTTGGTGTACTCATTACTTGAGCTAAGTCTCCCTAGACTCAAGATAACTCATGTTAAGTAGAGTTAGATGGCTCTAGAGATCTTTCGGAAAAAATCTCTCCCCATGCTTCCCATGGGGGTTGAACCCAAGACCTTGTGCTTTCCAACCTTGAGACTGCATCACTAGGCTAAGTCGATCATGTGAAGAGGTGATGGTAGATGTGTAGAGATGAGTTGTTGATGCATCAAACCTACTCTACACCAGCGAATATAACTCTAGGGATGCTTATTACACTTCCTTAGCTTCCCAAAGATGCATAACGAACTATCAAGTCTTTTGGAACATCATTTCCAAATGTTTGCATCAAAACAGATAACCTCTACTTGACTTGGATTGAGAGAAACCATCTATTTTGGGATGAAAAGGTCATAAAAATATGCTCATAGCTCACAACTTGGTATGAATTGACCATAGAGCTTTTGTAAAAATTTGATTAAAATTTTTATCTAACTAAAGAAATCTATTTGATGAATTTAGTTGCACCATACAAGGAGAAATAAATTTAATAAGTCAAGGGGGTCATCCCGACTTTTCACGAACAAGAAGATGTGTAGACACAATCAACTTCATAGCTTCATATCAAACAATCCACTTAAGCAATAATAATCAAACTTGATATAGAGGTACGTGACACTCTTATCTAAATAACCCAAGTTAAAGTATATAAAACGAGTATATACATATAGAAAAATCAAAATGACAAGTTCAATGTGTGCAAGAATGTTTGCAGCTACATATTGAGAAAGACTCACTCAAAAAAATGATCACAATTGTGTAGGATATTGAAAAAATGACACGTGAGAAATGTAAAAGACTACTCCTTCATTAAGCAAGCCCAATTTATGGGAAAAAACGTAGCTCAATCTCCCTCGAATCAGTGTCACTACCCATGCCTAAGAATTGGGTATATTTATACTCATTTTTGAATTTGAATCGGAATCTCACTCAGCTAAAAGTGATCCTAAAGTTTAGGAATGATTTTGGATTCTTATCACCACAAGATTCCTCTTCTACTTTTAGATTTTACAAATGATCAAACTAAATACAATTTTACTAATTGAATATTCACAAGCATGTGTTCATGCGAACATGTTTGAGTAGTGTGATTAATGAGAGTAGTCCTTGAAGCTTAGCAAAGCTCTTAGGCTTGCTCTTTGCACCAACAACTCAACCTCAACCTAAGAATCTTGAGATTTCAATCCTTTAGGATCTCTTTCAATCCAATCATTGATTTTAATCTATTTAATTTGCTTCCATCCAATGCCTTTGTCATCATATCCGCACATTGTTGATGTGTTGACACATGTGAAAGTTGAATCTCCTTGGTTGTGATTGTTTCCCTGACATTATGGTAATGCACCTCTATGTGTTTGGTCCTAGCATGATAGATTGGGCTAGCAGCAAGATGTAAAGAACTAATATTATCTTACAAAATGTTTGGAGTGGAATACGTTAGCCCTAAAACCTAGTAGAGGGTCCTAATCCACATTGCTTCCTGTGCAACATTTGCAAGTCCTCTACAATCACCCTCTATTGATGAGAGTGCTATAGTTGGTTTCTTCTTTGAAGACGAAGAAATCAAATTTGTAGGTGCAAAGGTGAGATATCTAGAAGTGTTTCACCTATCATCTTTAGAGCCTACCCAATCTACATCATAGAAAAGTTTGATATCTATATCAGATGTGTGAGGATAGTATAAACCTTCATTCATTGTACCCTTTAAGTATTTGAGGATTCTCTTGGATACTTCCACTTGAGGTTTCCTTGAAGTATGCATGAACTGACTCACGAAAAATAATCCATAGCAAATCTCCATTGTAGTTAGTGTGGCATAAATTAAACTCCCAACTAAACCTGATAACTAGTTCCATGTTCAATTTGCCCACCTTAATGAGCACTCAATTTCAAATTCATCTCCATGGGAGTACCTACCACCTTTGAATTCTCCATTTTGAATTTGACAAGCATGTCCTTGATGCACCTCTGAGTAATAAATACATCTCGTTTTGTGTATAATACTTCAAAACCTCAGAACTATGTAAGCAAATCAAGATCATTGATTTTGAATTCTTCTTTTATTTGGAGTTTGATCTTTCTGATTCCTTCTGCATCATTACCTATAATAATAATTTCACCGCCATATACACGTAGGTATACGACCTCTGATTGGTTCCTCTCAATGAAGAGGGAAGGATCTACCTTGCTCACGTTGAATCCTTTATCCTACAAGTAAGTGACAAGCCTATGATTCCAAGCCTTAGGGGCTTGGTTCAAGATTTCCTCAACATGCATACATATTCAGCACATGATTGATCTTCAAAACCAGGATTTTAAGCCATGTATACCTCCTCAAATATCTATACTGCCTCAAATATCTTTCCATTCATAAATGCATTTTTTACATCCATTGGATAAATCTTCCAATTCTTGGAAGATGCAACACTCGTAAGTACTCTAATGGTAGGCATCTTTGCAACAAGTGAAAATGCTTCTTCATAATGAATTCCTTGTGTTTGTGCATACCCTTTGGCCACTAGCCTTGCTTTGTACCTATTTATAGAACCATCATAATTATTCTTTACCTTTAATATCCACCTTGAACCTATAACTTTCATAGATGGAGTCTTAGGTACCAACTCCCAAGTCTGATTCTCTTATAAGGACTCCATCTCTTCTTCCATAGCATTCATCCACTCAAGCTTCTGTTTACTTCTTCATATGATATATTGAATGTTTGGTTACTAATGAGGTATCATATCCATACCTTTTTGGATTCCTTTCTCTCTAGCTAAACTTCTAATGGTTTGTTCACAGGATTATGCCACATCTCTCAATTCTTGCACTTTTGCTTTACCTTTGGAGTTCTTAGAACTGGTTTCTCTTCTTGGATTCTTTAGTTCATCATCAAAATCACTTGATGCTTCAAATGTATGCCCATTCATCTTTGATAATGTTTGAGAGTCTTCCCATAGGTCTTAGGGAAGTTTTATTTTCTTGTAGTCATCTTCAAACCATGACTTGTTTTCATCAAACACATCTCTACTTACAATGAAGCCTTTCTTCCTTGGACTGTATAATCTGTAACATTTTTTTATTAAGATCACATCTAATGAAGATGCATTTATCTACTTTTGGATCCAACTTGCCTTTGATTTGTGAGGGTATGTGTGCATATGCTATGCACCCAAAGATCCTACAATGATCAAGACTAGGTCTACTTCCTTCCCATGCTTCATATGGTTTCATGCCATCCAAAGCCTTTGATGGAAGTCTATTGATCAAGTATGTAGTTGTTGATAGTGCCTCTGCCTACAAGTAGTAGGGTAGCTTCTTCTCATTGAGCAATGACCTTGTGGCCTCCATTATTGTTCTATTCCTTCTCTTTGCCACTTGATTTTGCTCAAGAGTATATCTAGTAGTGATTTCCCTTTTGATTCCTCTCTTTTGGAGGAATGGATCAAATTCATGGGATAACTATTGCCCCCTCCATCTGACCTTAATCTCTTTAGGGTTTTACTTGTTTGATTCTCCACAAGATTTAAATACTTTTTGAATCATGAAAATGCTTCATCTTTATGCTTCATGAAATACAATATTGTTGATCTGCTACAATCATCTATGAATGATACACAATACCTGGATCTAGACATTGAAGGCTCCTTGCTTGTTCCCCATACATTTGTATGGAAAAACTCGAATAGATCTCCATATATGTAGCCCTTCTTGGTGAAGGATTGCCTGTGTGACTTACCATATTGACAAGCACTACATTTGTAAATCATATGTTGTTTGGAGATATTTGGTAGACCAAGTACACTCAAACCTGTATTAATGTGTTTCAGAGCCCTTTCACCTATATGAGCTAATCTTTTGTGCCAAATTTCCAACTCCAATAACTACCATAATTGAATAATGCAATAGTTTTAGTGTCTTGGACCTCAAATTTGAACAATCTACCTGATTTCTCTCCTCTTGCAATCTTTTTAAATCCCTGATTAGGATCTTCAACAAATGCTGCATGCTTAGTGAATGTTGTTGGAGTTAGACGTCTACGGAAGCACGCGAACAGCAAAAGGAAGAAGATGAAGCTTGGAGCCCAAACACACAATACTGAATGTATTACTAGAGAATGTACAAAGATAAGTAGCCCATTAGGGCAATAGGCGTATATAAAAGCTGGGGGAAAAAAACCTCCCAAAGAGGGAAAAAAGTGCCCCGGCGGTCCTAGTGTGTTCACACACATCACTACCTAAATATATAAAAAAATCCCCCCTGGGAGTGATGCGGTGAACAAGGAGTTGGCACTCATGTATAAGGAAGTGCCAAGCTATGTGGAAATCACTCCACAAAAGGAAGTAAGCCCAAAGCTTTGCAGAAAGCTTCAAAGTTCTCCCTAGGCAGAGCCTTCGTGAAAAGGTCTGCAATGTTCTCCTGCGTGGGCACATATGCCAAGCTGATCTCCCCAGTAGAGAACCTCTCCCTGACATAGTGATAATGCATCTCAATGTGCTTAGTGCGAGCATGGAACACAAGGTTCCTCGCAACTGCCAATGCGCTCTGACTGTCAGTGAAGATGGTGGTGGCAGAAGACTGGCCAACACCCAAATCAGCCATAAGGCGTCTAAGCCACACACACTCAAGAGTCGCTGTGAAAGCTGCCCTATACTCAGCCTCACAACTAGAAGTGGCCACAATAGGTTGCTTCTTGCTCAACCAAGATATACATGAGCTACCAAGCATGAAGCAAAAACCACTGGTGGACACACGAGTGTCATAGCAACCAACCCAATCTGAGTTAGAAAAAACATGCAAATCTGGCGGTAGTGATCCCCCCTTGGGATAAAACAACCCAAGTAGCCGAGTACCACTCAAGTAGCGAAAGATGCGCTTAACTTCCTTCCAATGCGTGACTCCTGGGCAATGCATAAACCTGCTCATCTGTGAGACAACAAACTGAATATCTGGCTGAGTAATGCATAAGTAAATCAAGCATCCAACACCCTGTTGATAGAGAACAACATCAAATGCATCTCCAGCATCATGAAGACTCAATCGTAAACCTGTCTCCATAGGAGTGGCAATAGGCTTATAGTCTTCAAGGCCAAAATGCTGCAATAATGTGTTAATATATTTTGTTTGACACAAAGCCATTCCACCATCAACTTGCATAAACTGAATGCCCAAATAGTGATGTAAATGCCCCAAATCAGACATCTCAAATGAGGCATGCAAATCAGGCTTGAAATTAGCAATATGCTTCTCAATAGGACCAATGAGCAGCATGTCATCAACATAGACAACAATGATCAGAAGCACAACATTAGCACGCTTAACATATAAGGTGCTTTCAGTTGGACTGTTCTCAAAACCATGTGCAACCAGATAGGCATGTATCTTCTCATACCAAGCACGTGGTGCTTGCTTTAAACCATATAATGCCTTCTTTAACTTGCACACCTGGTTTTCATGCCCTTTCTGCACAAAGCCACGGGGCTGAAAAACATACACTTCTTCATGCAAGTCACCATTCAGAAATGCTGTTTTAATGTCCAACTGATGTACATTCCAACCATGATGGGCTGCAAGTGCACAAATGCTCCGAACAGTAGTGATACGACATGTAGGTGCAAAGGTCTCATCAAAATCAATGCCTCTTTCCTGCGCATAACCCTTTGCAACAAGCCTAGCCTTATACCTATCAACTATACCATCAGGTTTACGCTTCAGCTTGTATACCCACTTAGTGCCAATGTCCTTCTTGCCAGGAGGCAAGTCACATAAAGACCATGTACCATTCTTCATTATAGCATCATATTCAGATTGCATAGAAGCCATCCAATTTTCTGAATTCTATGCTTCATCAAAAGAAACAGGCTCATTCTCATCACAGAGACTAGACGGAGCCATAGCATAGAAATCTGATGCAAAGCAGGCACTATGAGAGCCTGAACGAGTACGATATGACAAAGGTGCATCTAATTTGTTGTCACGCAAAGTCTGCACCAACCATTTTGGCATAGTTTTTGCCTGCTCAATATCAGTTCTCTCATCAATAAGTGCATCATGTAAATCTGCATCAAGAATGGAATGATCTGCATCATCATATGAAACCTGCAAAGGTTGAAAAGTTGCCTCATTAGGACCAGCACTAGATTGTCCACCTATAAAAAGACGCATCAAAGTATCATACATGTCTTTAGAGCTAACAGGTGTCTCCTTAGTACATGAAAGCAATGGCTGAATAGCATCTTCCACAAAGACAACATCACGGCTAACCAGAATGCGTTTAGTCTGTGGATGATACAGACGATAGCCTTTACTTTCAGAACTCTACCCAACAAAAATACATTTTACTACCTTATCATCCAATTTTCTGGGATGTTGTTCATGCACTAGTGCATATGCCAAACAACCAAAAACACGCAGATGAGCAACAGATGATTTGCGGTCATGCCAAGCCTCATATGGAGTGATAGACTGCAACGCTTTAGTGGGACACCTGTTTAGTACATATGCTGCACACATGACAGCCTCAAGCCAGAAACTATGAGGTAAAGCTTGACTCTTGACCATACATCTTGCCATCTCCATGAGAGACTTGTTTTTTCGTTCAGCAACTCCATTCTGTTGAGGTGTATATGGCACTCTACACTGGTGTTTTATCCCACGTTCAGCCAAAAATGCATTAAAATCAGAAGACATATATTCCCCCCCCCCTCGATCAGAACGGAGGGTGCCCATTTTACATGCTGACAGATTTTCAGCCAGAACCAAAAACTGTTTGAAGCACATAAACACTTCAGACTTTGCTTTGAGTGGATATACCCATGCATGACTGGAAAAATCATCAATGAAAGTCACGAAGTAAAGGTAATTTCCAGAAGAGGGTGTCTGCATAGGACCACAAACATCACTATGTACAAGCTGCAATTTCTATGTAGCCCGAACTGAACCATCTTTTGGAAAGGAGGAACGCTACATTTTGCCCAAAATACAGCCTTCACAAACATGTTTTTCAGGTGCCTCAAGTTTGGGCAAAGAGGACACCATTTCATATTTGTGCAGGCGTAGCAAACTAGCAAAATTCAGATGACCAAAGCGTGCATGTCAAAGCTTTGCATCTGACATAGCCTGAGAATCATTTACTGCACATGCCAAATCATTTTGAGATCTTTCATAGTCTATGAGCTTATACAGCCCACGACATAAAATGCAAGAAGCAATAATCACATCGCCATTTGACAGATCATGAACTGTACACCTATCATCAACAAATTTCACAACCAAGCCAATCTTGGCTAATGCAGAAACTGATAACAGGTTCTTTTTGATCCCTGGCACAAATAAAGCATCTCACAAAGTGAAAGAACTACCATCAGCAGTAGTAAAAATGATCTTACCAACTCCCATAACAGGATAAGAGGAGTTGTTGGCGCATGTAACAGTATTCACTGTAGGGGCAGGCTCGAGTGAAGAGAAGAAACTACGCTACGAGGTAATATGTTTGGTCGCCCCACTGTCAAAATACCAAACATCTAAGTCTACTGCAGACATGCACTGCTCATAAGAAGATGGGTCAAAACCGAAGACAGTAGTAAACGCCCATTCTTCTTCCTGCACAAGATTTGCAGACTCTATTTTTGGTGTAGAGGCCTCTGCAACAACAATTCCAGCCTCTTTCTTCTTTGCCTCTTTAGCAGCCAGTTTTGGATAGTTCTTTATGATATGATCATTCCCTTTACAGTACTTACAAAACAATTTTTTCTTTTCTGATTTCTTCTCATCTTTATCTTCCTTCTTCGAATATGCAGAATTAGCAGATTTCTGCTTACTAGTTGAAGAGCTCCATTTTCCTTTGCCCTTCTGACTAGCCAGGAAAGCTTGATCTACATCTCGCATAATGGACCTGTTTTGCCTAGACTGATCTACCTGCAATAGAACAGAGACTAACTCCTCAAATGATAAGGCATTCGGATTGCCTTTCATCATCAACCGAAGAGTAGAAGCAAAACTCTGATATGAGTCAGGAAGACCATTCGGAACGGTCTGCACAAGTGAGCTATCTGGTATAACCTCATCAACAGAAATCAATTGTTCCTTCAAGTCTTTGATCTTTGTTAAGAGACTATCCATAGAATCACCTTCATTCATGTGCTCACTCTCGAACTGCTTTCGGAGGTAAGCAACACGAGCCTCATTCCTAGCTTGGTACAATGTGGTAAGTGTATCCGAAGCATCCTTAGCTATTCTGCAAGAGCGAATGTGAGGAATAATGGCATGTTTGACAGACAAAGCTATCAATGCATGTGCCTGGGCATCTCTGCCATCCCAGCGAATCTGCTCTGCAGTAGGTGGAGCAGAAACAACAGCACGAACAGGAACCTGCGGAATATCATCTTCGACACCATCTTCATCAGCTCCAGCACTTGTGTTTGCAGTACCTGTCGTTATAGGTGTAACAAGACGTCTTTCAACACCCTGCACAATATTCCACAATCCTTTTGCAACCAATACATGTCGCATCATATAAGCCCATAATGGGTAGTTGGTACCATCCAACTTATCCTCAACAGCCAACATACGGAATACATCACTGCTTTCAGCCATGGCCGGTGACTAAAAATACCTTGATGCAGAAAATTGACTGTATGTCAAAACGTTGAACAGAACTGCCCAGACAAATTCTGCTAGACCTATAGCAGACTTTGAGACGCTTAAACTGGCGAACAGAAACTGGTATATACCTTTGGTAGAAAAAGACGAAATAGCCTACACAAGCATTGCGATAGTGCGTTCGGAGGTCGAAACGAGCTCAGATCGCGATTTCGGCACCACTCAGCAAAGCTGTTTTGATCTTTGAAACACGCTGAGTATGCTCACCAAAATTCGTGCGATTCTGAGACTGTAAACGGAGGAGTGTCGGCGACGCCCTAGATGAAGCGACGACTTGCTCTGATACCAATTGTTGGAGTTAGACGTCTGCGGAAGCACGCGAACAACACAAGGAAGAAGACGAAGCTTGGAGCCCAAACACACAATACTGAATGTATTACTAGAGAATGTACAAAGATAAGTAGCCCATTAGGGCAATAGGCGTATATACAAGCCGGGGGAAAAAAACCTCCTAAAGAGGGAAAAAAGTGCCCCGGTGGTCCTAGTGTGTTCACACACATTACTACCTGAATATATCAACAAATTTCACCAACAATCGCTTCTCAACAATCTGACCTACACTTATGAGGGTCTCGATAATAGTTGGCACATACAATATTGTGCTTAGTAAATTCACATTACCATATGAATTCTTCGCATTAACTATCTTCTCAACTAGATGTTTTGTGTCACCTCTTGTTTTGACTTCATGCCTATTCCTTGGATCCTCCAAATATGAGAGTAGAGCTACATTGCATGCCACATGATTTGAACATCATAAGTCTATATAAAAAACATGTTCATATGATTTACCTTCCTTCATAGTCATGTTTATGAGAAGAAGTGAATCTTCTTGAGCTTGGTCATCTGCATAGTTGGTGTAGTCCCTCCTTCCTTTGTATCCACCTTGGTAGTTGTTGTTTTTGTTATTGTTTTTTTTGTATCCATAGGAGTTGTTGAATCTTCCTCTTGAACTTCCATAGTCTCCTCTATTGTAGCCTCTTCCTTATTGGCTCCTTGGGTTCCTGAAACAATTCTCTACAATATGATTGGTTAGAACACATATGGCACATGGAGATGAGCCTTGGGTTCTCCCTTTCCTTGTCTACCTTCTCTACCTCTTCCTCTTGAGCCTCCACCTCTGATTGCAAAGTTTTCTTGAGAGGTACTACCTTCATCATCAGACTTCTTGCCTTGGACTTTGTTATCTTTGATTTTATTCTTATCTATATAGAGAGCAAAGGATTGATTTTTGGTTGTCTCCATTCTTCATAAGCTTTGCCTTATGTGTGAACAAGTGTCCCATGAGGGTATTCAAATCAAGAAGTCAAGGTCCCTGGCTATGATGAAGGCCTCCCATTTTTCATCTGTCTTTAAACCATTGATTACTTACTTTACTATTTTTTTTTCATCAATGAATTCTTCAATGCTTAAAAGTTGCTATGCAATGTCCTTCATCTTGGTGAAAAAACCAGTCACACTCTATGACCACAATCCTTATAATCAATCATAAAAGGTTTATGTGCATAGGAAAGGGTATGAATTTAATCATTTATGATATATACAAAAATGATGCATGAATAGTAACCTTTTCTAAATGCACTTTTTACTTGAGTATGGCTAAGTATTCATGCCTCATAGACAAAGAAATTAGTTGAACTCTAAATTGATAATTAAATGTATGCATATGATAGTCAACACATGGGTTATAATGATGATGAAAAGGCATACCAAGTATAACTAGTAAGAATAAAAAGGTGCATTTAAAAATGTTTGTGCATCTACATATGAACCTATACAAACATTAACATCATGCACTTCACTTGTTACATTATATTTACTTCCTTGAAATGTAGTCATAACTCTTTACAAAGAAGGAAACAACTTTGATTTGAGTTCGTGCATTAAGGAATATGAGATAAAATCATAAAAACTACCATCATCATATAACATATTAACAATTTTATTATTAATAGTGTCTTGCATACAAAGTAAACAGTCAGTAGAAATTTTGTTACTCAAGAAACTTAATGTTGGAAACAATGTTCAAATTGGTCCAAATTCTCAGTTAAGACCATCAGATGATGTAATTTTTGTTGAATTTTCTACAAGAAAAGAGCTTGAGGACTTAGCTAGATGAAAATTAATCCTTTCAAAATGGACACCAAGTTTCAAGACCCGTCGGGCGAAACAATGAAGGCATGAAGAGTTTTTATTTGATTTAACTTTCAAAAACTTTGCGTGAGAATTGGCATAGCTTTTGGCGAACAAATTTTCTCTCAAAGATTCTTATTGATGAAGATTTTCATAGAGCAATCATACATTTCATGCTTTTCATAGAGTGCTTTTCATTGATTCTCAAAAACTATATAAGGGGATCATCATAATGTGATCATCTTCTCAAGCTCTAGCATAAGCTCAGAGCAAGGCACAAGGAGAGCTCAATGCAACTTGGAGGAGATCAAGGAGGTCCTCTACTTGGAGGAAGAGTTCTTACACTCTTGAAGGAGTTGTTCTCTACTCTTGGAGTTATTTGGAGGAGTTTGTGTCAACTAACCATCAGCATCACTTGCTAAGTTACTGTGAGTAACAAGTCTACATGTGCCCTCACTTTTTCATTCACTTATTTTTCTTTTAGGTTAATCTGAATTCGGGTTTGCTGCAAAATAGTTCTAAATTCTTCATATTCTCCATATTCACACACACACACACACACTATTTATACCTCTTAAGCATGCAATCTTTTGTATCTAGTTCTTATTTTTTCCTAGATTAAAAAATTATCAGTTTGTATCAAATCCACACATTGTAATTTAACATTGGAATATAAGTTAGTGTAGATGAGCATTCTAGATTACCGTACAAATTGAAAACCTATCTATTCTCTCTCTATCTCGCACTCATCTCTGTTTGAGTACTAATGTGTGTATGCTTATAAGGTTCATGTGTTTGAAGATCTTGTAAACATGTGGAATATTGTTATTGTGGCCCATCCCACTTCCAACACTTTAATCTTTTTCCAATGCTTTCTCCATCCAAACAAGAGGAGCATGTTCATGAATTTCCTCCATCTTGTGCATTTGGGCTGCAATAGATTTCATATGGAGAGGACGTAATCTTCACTTTACTTTAATATATCAAGGATATGTGGTTTCTTTGGTTCAGCATCCATCGTTGAAGTTTGAAGGGTAGGGGGTCTAGTAGGTTGGAGGGATGAGGCTATGGGTGCAGTAAAAAATTGGAATGAGGATCTCATGGAAAATTAGGATAAGAAGAGCATCCATCGTTGAAGTTTGAAGGGTAGGGGGTCTAGTAGGTTGGAGGGATGAGGCTATGGGTGCAGTAAAAAATTGGAATGAGGATCTCATGGAAAATTAGGATAAGAAGAGGTAGTGGCATTGCACTTCGAAGAAAAGTGACACTTGATGAAACATTATCATTGATAGGCTTGCTGCAAATTGATCAACTTGGTAATTGAATGAAACTCTTCTCTGCATCATGAGCAAATTAAATAGCTTCATAAAGCATTGTAGGTTGGAGTGTGTGAAGCTTGGCTTTGATCCTCGTCTCCAAACCATCTTCATACTTTCTCTACAAGATATATTTAGGAACTCTTCAAGCATAAAAACAATTAAAACTAGACTTTGCCAAAATTGCTTAGTGTAAGTTGTAACGGTACCACCATCCTTCCATGTGAATGTGGTGCAAAAAGGACAAACATGGAGATGGAACTAATGCAGATAAAAAGATTCCTTAAACTTCTCTTGGAAGGCCTTCCATGTCATGGGACAATCTACACTATGTTGTAAAACATTCCACCGGAGTTAGGCATTTCCTACTAAATTGAATTAGTAGAAAACTTCACTTTATCATTTTTAGAGTAGGATTCATTTGAATTAAAAAAGTCTAACTAGGATAACCATGATAAAACAAGTTGCCCATCCTTATGGTCATCAAACAGTGAGAATTGGAAGTTCTTTACATTGATCTTGGAATGCATACCATCAGCTTGAGCAGTAACAATGGCCTCCACCAACTATGCAAAGCCATTCTCCTCAAAATGAATCTTTTTAAGTAATTCATCACTCTCTTAGAGCTCATTTTTGGGTGTGTTGGAGTTCATGTCATAGGATCTCCAACAATTTTTCGAGTGATACCTTGGGTGGAAGTGATTTACCAAAGTCCTCCATGGTATGTGTAGGGTCTAGGGTCTATAGAAGAACAAACCCCGTATTAATAATATGAAAAACAAATTTAAGTGTTCTTGAATTCAAATGGAAAAGAGAAGGGTGGATCTTGGGAATTGAAAAGTAAGAGAGATGAAAGTAATGTTAAATATCATCAAAAAGGAGTAGAGATACAACAAAAGTGAATAGTGTAGTAGTAAAACACTTGACTTATGAAGGTGAGGTTGTAAGTCCAAATCCCCTCCTTTCTAAATAAAAGGTCCCTATTATCACTCCTTAATTATAGAGTGTGCATAGCCCACAACTACCAACTACCAAGGGATCCAAGGAAGCCATGGGTGCCAAGGAAGCCAAACATGCCAAAGTGTGTCATAGTTCTATGCGTTAGTCCACACGTTGGAGTAAACATAGGTGTAAACATAGGCACTAAAATATAGGCGTAAACTATAGGTTAAGGTTCAAGAACTAGAACTAAAACAAAAACTAGAAATTGAAATAGAAACATGAACTAGAAATTGAAACAAGAACCAAAATAAAAATGTAAACCTAAATGTAAACCAAAACCGAAAATGGAATAAAAAACAAGAACAAGAACATGGGTTGAGATCGGTACTAGATGGTGTTGGGATGTAAAATAGGCACTGTTGAAATGCCTCTAGAGTGATATGTGTAGGTTCCAATACCACTATTGCTGGATATTGGGGACACACCTACACAGAGAGTACAAAATCTAAAAATATGTACAAGTAGAGATTCATAATAGAAGAGAGAGTACATACTATTCAGTGCAATCCCTCCCCATTCATTCTTTTGATGAGTCTCCAGAGTGAATGTATTTTTACCTTTTTAGTGCTTTTAAAAAGCAAGCATCAAAGTAAAAAGTTTCCCACTTTTAAATTGAGTCTTACCTTTTATTTACAAAAGTTGTGTTCTACAATGATGCTTAACTCAACCACTATTTTTTATGGATTGCTTGAAAGAACCCTCTACATGGGTCTTATTTACAAAATATATGGAAAAAATAATTTCTCTTATTTGTGTCCAGACACATGAAAATAAGTCCACGTTGTCAAGAACCTTTAGCTGCTATATCAAAACATGAAACTCATTAATATCTCAATAATAAAATTCAATAGTTGAACATTACATAAGTGATAACACATATTCTTTATGATAAAAAAGAAATGAGTACTAAAGCCCTATCTGGATTCTCTTCTACTACTGCATACTTGCCTCATATTACATTGGTAAGGGCATTGGCTATTGTCTTAGCACTAGTTGTGGCCTAGGTTGTGTTTGGTACTATGGCTGGTAAGTCTATTATGGCTTGTAGTAGGGTTGTTGTTTATAGTAACTTTGATACCTATATGGTTTTTTATGTGCCTTTTGATAGTTTTGTATGACAGCATGTTCGTTATAAGGATAATCATGTGCGTTATGGTCCTTCTATTTCCTCTCTATGGTACATAATATGAACCTAGAGCTAAGGTGTTTTTGGTTTGTGTGGGGCAAGATTCACCCTATGATTACCACCACATGTATAACAACATCAATTTTCTATTTTTTTCTAATCTACAAGTTCCCTCCTAGCTTATATGCAACTAACTCAGCTAATTCCTCTACTATAGAATACGGTTTCAATTTGACACTCAGGAAGCATTCAGATCCTCTATGGAGCTTGCAAAAGTTTAGCTCCTCTCCTAGGTTGTCTTCTTTGTCTATGCACATTCTCACACATGAGTCTAGGGTTTTTGGATCTTTCAAGTACACACGATCATAGTTTTCATCTAAAGAGGCCATCTAAGAACAAGAACACTTTCTTAGCCTATATAAGTAGATATGGCACTAGAAGCCTTTCTATGTACAACTTGAATCTACAACCTGCTAATCATACAGTCTCTTGGGGGTTCTGCTTCAAGTTATGAATCAAGGATGAAGTATTGTTCCTGATTCCAATCTTGGAGAACTAAGTGATGAAATTGACAGCTGCGTGATATTTTTGTACTTGCCTCCTTGCAAGGGTTGAAACTTTGCTAGGGTTCTACCTCCTAACTACTTGGACTAGGACCTAGCTACCTAGTTGACACTAGCTTTAGATGACCTTAGGCTTTATGGATCCACTTTGCCAACGTGTCTTCCTGATCTAAGGCTCATGTATTTAACCCAATTTCCTTTTCTTACTCTCCTTTGAGTACCCACAATTTAATGTTTGTCCACTTGTCACTCACGTATTGAATTATTTACTTTCTCATTTCTTGTCTCACTAGGTCGTCATCAAGAATACTTGAGATGATCAACTTAGTCATAGAATCATCTGATTGACTTCTTTTAACCTAATGTTTTTCCATGATTTCAACTATTTAGAGGTCTTGAACCTCATCCCTTAACGTATCTCGGACTTGGAGATTTCCTACCATAAGCCTTAAGTTCTACGTCTAAAACTAAGCATCTTAGCTTAGGCTAGAATTGAAAGAGGGCGTTTATAGTTTTCCAATCTCAAGTCATGATTGTTGCTCTCTCTGCCAATGAGGTCTCCCTAGCCTTTGATTTTTCCCTTAGACCCCTTATTAGAATCCCAAACATCTCCACTCTAGCCCAAGAGCCTCGAAAATCATTGAAAGATCATTGAAAATGACCAATTATTTACCAAAATAATAAACCCTAATTTTTCTAACTAGGCGTTCTATTATGCCACAGGGGAGTCTCTCGTGATTGACTTGTCTATCACGACAAAAGGCTTTTCACCATATGGTGTTCTATCGCAATAGAGGGTGTTTATCATGATAGAGAGGGTCTATCATAGGGATCTCTCATGATAGAGGGGGGTTTGTCCAAGTAAACGAGGCCTATCATGGGGGTTGATATATCATTATATACCAGGGGTTTGTCATGGTAGACTAGTCTCTCATGATAGATGGGTGTCAATCATGAATTTGGTCTATTATTGTAGAGGGTCCTTCTTGTGATTTTGGTCTATCAAGATAGAGAGGGCTCTATTGCGATAGAGGATCCTTGTCGCTAGTCTATCGGGATAGAGGGGCATCTGTCATGATCGAGGGTCTTTGTTGCACTTTTTTTCTATTGCAATAGAGGGCCCCTATCATGCCTTTGGTCTATAGTGATAGAGGATGCTCTATCACGATAGGGGGAGTTGTGCTTTTGTTCTATCATGATAGAGTGGGATCTATCATGATAGAGGGTCCGGTCCTTGTAGCAATAGGCATGGCATATTGTGATAGACGGATCTATCTAGGTCTTTAGTCTATCACAATAGATTGTCGATATCTCTTGATAGACAGGTCTATCATGATAGATGGTCCGTCTATCACAATAGATGGTGTGTGCCAAGGTTGGTCTATTGCACTAGAGCTTGCATGTCATGATAGATATTGTCTATCATGATTGTAGCTCAAGTGTAAGCACCACCTCCTTTACTTGTCAATCCGTGGAGACGTGAGGACCGGTGTGAAGACCACGAGCAAGTGCAGGCACAAGTGCGTGAGTGAAAGCACACAAACATGCACACACATACACACACACACGCGCACAAGGTAAGATCAAAGAGAGGAACAATGGAAAGCTTAGATTGCAAAAGAGTTCTCTTACAAAAGCTCTATTCTCTATCAAGCTAACCTCAAAAATGAGCTCTCTAGCTCTTTTTATATTTTTTTGACTAGTTTTGGCCCTGTCCAGACCTAGTGTCCGGCCTAGTTAAAAATAAGGTCCCAGGGCTTATTTGAGGGCTCAAACGGAGTCTAAAAATTATGAAAACTGGTAGGATGATAGTTCTAATACTCCTCAAGCTCGAGGACTCCTCGGCTTGAACAACATGGAGTTACAGAAATAGAAAATGGTATTTACAATGGTTTTTAGTGATGAAAATCACTATTTTTATGGGAATTTCTTCTGAAAATTCGACATACACTTCTTGGAGCTCCCTACTTGCTCCTTCTTCTTGTATATCCACTTCTTTGATGCACTTATTATGCTTGTCCTTGACCTTGAGCTTCAACACTCCCCCCACTCTCGAGTCTGTCGTCCCTGATAGACCCTTTTTGTAATGGTTGTTCGAGGTAATGCTTTGAGAGGTAGTGTCCATGCAATAGAAATGAGATCCTTCATTCTTCCAAATGTGGCAAGATCGATTAGCCATTTCTTCATTTGTTTCTTTGGGCTTGTGCGAGTGGTAGTCCCGTGATATGTGCTTCATCCTTGGATTCCAGCATGAATGTGTCGTCGTGAGTCTCCATTGATTGCCTCTAGATCTTCCAGGTGATGTTCATAGGAGTCATGCCAAGTACCCGTATCCCCTAATGGATGATGGGTAAGTGTGTTTGTGCATGGGTTGAGGAAAATATGTGCCTTGTGCACGACCTTATAATGTAGCCCTATGCATGCATACTGGGGAAATGCATTAGAAAACATGGTGCAAGAAAGTAGGTCTTGAGCGGATTGCTCAAGGGTATGCTGATGAAGAGGTTTCCTAATCTAGCAGTGTTGTCGTGATACCCAAGTAGAGGATTCTTACCATGAAAGGTCGATCGATAGTCTGCTCTTCATGTTGTACACCTAGCATTGTGATGGACCATCAGCTCGTCGTTCATTGTCGATGAGTTTCCATGTTGATGGATCACTGATGAAATTCTTTGAGTGTCGCACCCTATCCCCTTTCTTCAAAGCAACATTTTCCAAATATTGAGAATTGAATTTCTTTATATTCCTTGGCAAACATCATTGGGTAACTACACCAAGCTTAGTTTCAAATCTTCTCTTTATCTCACCCTAAGCAGGAGTCTTCGCACCTTCAAACTCTTCCCTCCTACCATGGTAAGGGGAAACAATAGTTGTGGATGCCATGTTCCTGCCAAGTGCTTGACATCTACCAGATAAGGCAACAATTATATCATTTGCTAGCAGAGATACACTTCTATCCAAGCTCGTAAATGCCCAGTAATCAATAGTTCCACCTTCAACTCAGCCTGGCTCATTCATGTTTCATGAGCGAAACCTGGGAACAAGTTCTGTCTCTCTCTTTTTTTTGTCTCATGCTCCCTTTTTTTTCTCTCCTTTTTTTTTTTTGGAAGCGATGTCACAAAACAAGAAGACAGATGTTAGTATCAGTAACAATAGTTGAAATATATCAATGTGCTCTTGTGCATGGGACTCTCAAATGTGTCTATGCACGGCCATGTAATGTGGACCTATATTAATGCATACTTTGGAAATCCATGACTTGAATGGTGCAAAAGACTAGGTTGTGCAAGGAGCACATGGTTGTCGCTTGTCGAGGCTTCCGATGTTATTTGCGGATGTTGATGCCAGCTGTCGTGGAGGTATCCATTGGATCTCGAGATGACAACTGATCCATCCTCCTTATGGGGATCCATTTGAGAACGATCTGTGACTGTGTAGCGAGCGCCTTTGCCTATTCATCCTTGGATGGTTTCTTGACTGTTGTGTCCCTTGTGGTTGGTGTTTTGGTTTTGTAGGGGCCGCTGATGCTTTTGGTTTCCAAACCCATAGCTTTGTGGCTGGTCGCCTAACTCGCGTTGGAGAGGTTAGTTGGTCCACTTTTGTTCTTTGTGTTTGGTTCTCACCTTTGCCTCACCTTGGCTTCTTTGTTGAGACTTTTTGCGTATGGGAGAGCATAGGTTGTTGCGGATGTAAGAGCTTCCTGGGTACCCACATGTGTAATTGCCCTTGTTGAGCTGCAACTAATTTCTTAGGCACCCAAATTTGTCGAAAATCTTGTGGTTGAGATTCTCCGAGCTTCTTCCTTCGTCGTCTGGCCTGGTTGGATTTCCTGGATGGGGTTTGTGAGGGCAAGGCTGGAGGTTGCTCTCCTTTGCATACCCAGATGTGTGTCATGCCCAGAACTGCTTCCTTGTTGAATGGTGTCTTTCTATTTGATATAGCAGTTGTCTTGAATTGTTGTACTTGCTTCTTAGGTTGAACTACTGGGGATGCTTTACTCCTCAAAAAAGAAGGAGGATTTGCTTGCCTTTGCGATTGTCCTATCATGATTGAGTCTGCCTGGATCATAGAGCTTTTGACACAAACAACATCTTGCTCGTGAAGATTAGTCTTAGAGGAACTAAGGGAGTGTGTGGTGCCATGATCTGTGAGCATGCAGTTCCCTAATTCTATTGTAATGCATTGTTCATGTACCCAAACTTGAAGAATTTGACTTCTTAGGTTTAAGTTAACTGCATGGTCATAGATCCAATCTTGACCCAAGACAAGTGGTTCTGTAAGGTTCTCATCTTGACACAGTAGCGCTTTGACTTTCATTGGAACATCTTGAAGGTAGATGGGAAGTTCCACCTCACCCAAACAAGGGGTTTCCACACCTCCCAATCCTATGAGATAAGCTTCTATGGGATTGATGTTCAACTGCAAGTCTTGGTATTAGGACAATCTAACTGCACTACTTGCTGCACCTGAGTCAATCAATGCTTTCACAGTCCTTGCACCCTTTCCTTTCCTATCTCTATGGTCACAAAGGAACGTCGGTCAATGACTTGAGATGTAATTATGCCTGACTTTTGGCACATATCCATGTGATATTTTGGGGCTTTTGAGGCGACATCTAGGCCTAGTCGCCTTAACTTATTTCGCCTAATATGCTCTCTGGCCTCTGCCTATGCTTCTTCTCTCACCCTTAACTCTTCTTCTTTTCGCTTCTTAGCAGTGTTGAGTCTCATTAGCATATCCTCAGTAAGAGGTTCTTGATATAGCTTGACTCTACATCCACTAATGTAGTTTGGCAAAATATCTCCTTCTAAAGTGGCCAACTGAACTGCACCGCTAGCGGAAATTCTATTAATGAACATGGGTCCGTATCCTCTTTTTTCCAACTTACGGGCATGTTGCTTTAGCGTATAAACCAGCACTAGGTCTCCCTCTTTCAATCCTTTATCTTTGATGTGTGCATCAAAGTATGCCTTTTGTCTTTTCTTTGCAGCATAGATGCCTACGGCCGCGCGTAGCCCTGTCTCACCTAAGCGTTCTAGATCAAAGATCCTAGAGGACAATTTATGTCCATTCCACTCATACTCTTGTGCTACTTTTAAAGCGGGGATTAAGAAATCTAATGGTAGCACATCATTCTGTCCGAAGACCATCTGAAATGGGGTGGTGTTGAGTACCGTTTTGTAGGCAACTCGATAAGCCCAAACAGCATGATGAAGTTGTTTGTCCCAATCAGAGCATTTATTATTTACTAGTTTTGTCAGTACGTTACAGAGGATCTTATTGGTACTCTCGGCTTGTCCGTTAGCTTGTGGGTGATAAGGGGCGGACTTCTTATGTATCACCAAGAATTCTTGGAGAAGATTTTCAATAACCTCATTCAAGAAGTGTGTGCCTCTATCGCTCACTAACTCTATGGGTAACCTGTATCTCGTGAACACATTCTCGAATAAGAACTTAGCCGTAGTCTGAGCATCATTCTTTGTTGTGGCTTTCACTTCGACCCACTTTGTAAGGTAATCTGTGGCTACAATAATATACTCTGCATGGGAGTTTCTAGCTGGGGGGTTAATAGGACTTATGAAGTCTATGACCCACTTCGAAAATGCACGCCCTCCCATCATTGGCCTCAAAGGCATCTCGTCTTTTCTAACTGGATATTGTGCACGTTGGCATGTGTCACATTTCTTCACATAGGTATGAGCATCCTTATGAAGAGTAGGCCACCAAAGTCCTGAGAATAGAATGGTCTTGATTACTCGATCAGGACCAAAGTGTCCACCTGCAACCCGCTGTGTGCAGTTTCTAAGACTTTCAAATAGTCTAATTCATGAACGCACAGTCTTAAGTAACCATCTTTGCCTCTTTGGTATAAGTTGTCTCCTACTAAGGCATAGCCTTGAGCCTCTTGCTCCATGCTTCGTCTTCTTGCTATACTAGCCTCTTTGGGTAATCTTCCCGATCACATAAACTCTACAAATGGAGCACTCCAATCAGGAATTAATGACACTTGATAAAGGGTGGCATGCTCCACTTGTGGTCTCTCTCTGCACATTGGATAATTCTTAATCCACTCATGTGTTTCTTTGTCCATTCTAGGCCAATACACTCCTAAACATTTCAGATTTTGTAATGTGCGTTATTTAGAATAATGATTTCCTAGCAATCCTTCATGAGCTTGTTGCAACCAACTACTATGTTCATCATCCTCGACACAACAAGCTAATACACCCTCAGTATCTTGTTTGTACATGCTTCCGGCCAATATGTGATATTTTTGTGATTTTACAATTTCTTCTTGTGATGTTTTAACATTCTTATTTGCGGGTCCGAAGGTTAGGACTGGTACCAAATTATTTGCCCATTTAGGAACAACTTCCAAATTGAACAAATAAGCATCCAGTAGGTCATCAGAAACTCCTTGCGGTGACTCTCTTAAGTGATGCGAGAAAGGTGATCTGCCCTAAGGTGGGTTCTACCTTTCCTAACAACAACTTCAAAGTCATATTCCATAAGTAAGAGAAACCATCTTACTAACCGTCTTGTATTGCAAGGTTTATTGACCAGATATAACAAAGCTTGATGATCAGTGAAAAACTTGAACTTGTTGGCCAATAGGTAGTGTCTAAACTTCTTCACAGCATATGCCATGCCTAAGCCCTCTCGCTCAGTTGTGGTATAGTTTCGTTCCGCTGCGGTTAGCTGTCTGCTAGCATATGCTATGGGTAAATCTAAATTTCCTTCTCTGGTGGGTTGTGCTAGCACACATCCTATGGCATGATTGGATGCATCCACATGGACATGGAATGGTTTATTCCAATCAGGGGTGGTCAGTATTGGTGATGTGCACAAACGTTTCTTCAGTTCATTGAAAGAATTCTCACATTGGTCGTTCTACTCAAAATTAGACAATAAGGCATGATCACGTACATGTGGATAAACCTACGGTAATATCCACAATGGCCCATACACGCTTGTACCTCTTTAACATTCCTTGGCCTTGGCAGCTCCGCTATGGCTCGTACCTTATCTTCATCTGTTGAGATTCCATTCTTAGAAACAATATGATCTAAGATTTTACCTTGGCGCACCATGAACACACACTTTTCTGGGTTCAGACACATTCAATATTCTCTATACTTATTGAAGATTTGTCTGAGCTCAGGGATGTGGTATCTTCTTTCTTGGGAATGGGCACATAAATCATCCACATACACTTCTAAGCTCTCCCGCAAGAACTCTTTGAAGACATGACACATGAGCCTTTGGAATGTTGCAGGTGCATTGGTGAGCCCAAATGGCATCACACGAAATGCAAAGATTCCCCACTCTGTGGCAAAAGCTGTTTTGTGTTGATCTTCTCGGGCAATGGCTACTTGATTGTAACCTGAAAATCCATCAAGGAAGCTATAAACTTCCTTGCCTGCAACACGCTCCAATAGGTGTTCCGTGATTGGAAGTGGATAACTATCTCTGATCGTAGCGGCATTAACTTTTTTAAGGTTAATACACACTCGCAACTTCCCATTCTTCTTGGGCACCACTACAATGGGGGACACCCATTCAGTATGCTCAATCTCATAGATGAATCCAACTTCAATCAGCCTATCAATTTCTTCTTTTATTTTGGCTGCATATGTATCATTATATGTGTAGGGCTTTTGTTTGGTGGGCTTGGCATCAGCAGTCATGGGGATATTATGAGAGCAAATTCTTGGATCTACCCCTTTCAAGTCTCTATAGTGCCACGCAAACACATCCCTATATTCCCTCAATAGAGCTACGAGCTCCATTTCTTCTCTTGCACTTAGGTCATCTCCTATGTAGGTACATCTCTCTTCGTTCTCCTCAATGGTCACAACAATCTTTTTGGTCTTTTCTTTATTATCATATGATTCATCTATGATGGCCTCTCTCTTAGGCATTCGTACCAAAATTTTGCGGTCATCAACTTCATATTTCTTGAAATTCTCTGGTACTTCAAACAATGATTCCTCCTCTTCTTGTTTCACTGCTTTTCTTTTCTTTTTCTTTTGAATGCTCTCACTTCCATCCTTTGAATTTACCGTTTTAATACTTGTGAGAGGTTCTTCTTCTTTCTAGGTGAACACTCCTATATCTTCTAGAGAGTGTTGCTGTGAGTTAAAGCAACTATCCATCACAATGGACTCTATATCATCGTCATTCTCTTCTTCTTCTATGACATCACTAGGGTCCCATTCTTCTAGCAAGGGCTGACACATGAATATTGAAATATCATAACCCTCCTCATCACAATGAGGTGTCCATTGTTCTTCATTGAGTGCAATGTCCATGGTGGCTAAGATTTCTGGCCAGCCATGAGGCTCAAATTCCTCATCTAGAAAGATCATTGGTGTATAGGCTGGGTCTTTAATTGGTCTATCTTCTTGAGAAGTTCCTTCTTGTCTCACCTTCAAGCGGTTTTCCTCTTCCTCTGAAACCTTACATATCCATAAATGAGTATCCTCATGCAGCCATGATGGATCAGGTGAACTTTCAGAATGCACAGAGATGGAATCTTCTTTCGCTTTGTGGATAGGATTCCACTGTAGGGGTGGTACATCTTTGAAGGTGTAGCCCTTCAAATTGACCTTGGTGGTGACCCCTAAGTGTTGTAAGTACAAGGAGTTGGTTCCCCAATCCTGTACTACTTGCAATTGTCGTAGGAAGGGTCTTCCTAGGATCATCTCATAAACATTTTTTTTCTCAAAGTCACATATAGCAAATGTGTGCTCAAACTCTACACCACAAGTGGTTAGATTTATCCCTTCTAGCCGCATCCTAGAGGTCTTTCAAAATGACTGTCAGCCATTTGAAGCTTCATTCTAGTTGGTCTTAATGTGGGTTTGCCCCATTGCTTCCACAAGGAGGTGGTCGCAATAGCAACACCAACACCTGAATCTATGATTGCTTTGGTTGTGTAACCTTGATAGGTGATTGGAAGATAAGTATTACCTTCTTCACCCTCACACATGTCCCCTATTTTGTCTAGTTTTTCTGGTACTTTCTGCGTAGAGCCTCCTTTTGGCATATTGGAATCAAGTTCTGGGTGAACCTGATCCTTCACATGATTCCATAGCTCGAGTTTTGCTTTTAACAACTCTTCTACAGTGAGAAGACATTGAACCTTAGTGTTCTTCACGACATCGGTGTTCCTTGGAACCACTGAGTCTTTATGTCGGACCAGTATTGGGAGCTCTAATCTGGAGAGATTTAGATTCCCATGGGCCTGGAAATTGAGGCAGTTCTTCTAAGGTATTAGATGCAAAATCTAACCTTCCGTCTTCTTGCTGCTCGACTTCATCTCCGTAAATGGATGGAATGTCTTGGGGAAATTGATCATGAAGGTCATCAATCTCAGGAATAGGAGGAGAATTACCTTTCTCCTTGGCCCATTTCTCTTCTTGTATTTCCCGTAAGAACTCTTGAGAGTACTGTTGAATTGAAGGAGGTATTCCAGCATCCGTGGAATTAGGAACATAAGCTCCCCTTGGTGGTGAGCTTCCTCTTTCAATAACTGGTTGAGCCTGTGGAGGTAAAGAAACTTGTGGTTTGTTTACCAACTACTCTAATCTTTCTAGTAAGCCCTGGAAATGCAAATCTGGTTTATCAGAGTTCGTCTGATTGAACTTTTCTCGAGTATGGCTTGAGCTTGTTCTACCATTTTCATGCACATTTTCATCTGTTCAATCTCTAAATCCGATCTAGGGTAACTCTTGTCTAGGTTTGCAGCTGTAGGCCCTTCTTGAAGTCGAGCCTGGTAGGCCTTGAACATCATGTCCAAGCCTTTTGGGGTTGGATATGCAAGAACAGACCCTGGTTGCGGCCTATTTACAATGGGTGGTGGGGTGGGATGAGGTGAAGTGGATGGAGTGTCGGCATGCGAGGGGTTTTGAGATGCGATGTCTTCTATTTTTGTTTTTGCGTCTTTCAAGCTTTCTTCTAGTTCCGATAACTTTTTATTCCACTTGCGATTAGCCTTCTCTCTAGTATCTTTCCATGTCCTTGTTTTCCTCTTACTAGGTTCTCTTGATTCACTCAACTCTGATTGCTCTACTGGTTTATCCTGTTTTAATGCTTGTGCTCTAGTAACTGCCTGTATAGGAGCCACATTACTGCAACTTGAACTTGAATCTGCCACTAAGCCTACCACATTAATGGGTGTAAACTTGGGCGCACTAGAGGGGTTTCTTGGACAATCTCTGGGGAGATGGTCTTTGCTACAATCAGGACAAAAAGCCTGTATGGTGATAGCATGTCCTTGACTCGGAGATGGTGGGTGGGGACAATCACGAAGGGAATGGTCACCCTGACATATGAAACATGGTCCTCTAGGGGCTTGTGGTCTTACTTGTCTCAATTGGGGCCTAGGGTTAACATTTGTGTACATGACATTGGAGTATTCAAGCTCCCAATTTTGTTCCATAGGTGGTGCCTCATATTGATACAGATATATCTCACTATGTTCAAGTGACTCTATGTAATAAGCATGTGGACTACCTAATGCGAGTATTCTGAACTATGAGCATGAGAGTCATTCTCTGAGATCAGTGGGGTCACTGGCACCAATGCTCTATTTGGATTTTCCTCTCCCACAACATACTTGATTGGAATCACATTGGTAGGGGCTTGTGGTTGGTTTCCCAAGACTGGTTGTGGCCTATATTGTGCCTGATATTGCTGTTGTGGTCGATAATATGGCTGTTGGTATTGGTTCTGATACCTACCTTGTTGGTAAGGTTGCTGATAAGTTTGTCTAGCAGCCTGCCTATTGTAAGGACAATCTTGAGCCGTGTGGTTCATGTATTTTCTCTCAATAGTGCAATATGGAGCATTCCTTTCTCTAATGTTTTGGTTTTGCATTGGGCATATGTTAGCCATGTGGTCCCCTCCGCAGGTATAACAAAGGTTCAATGAGGTGACTCTTTGTGTTTGTCTATTTTGGACTCCTAGCTTCTTAGCAACTTGCTCAGCTATCTCATCTATTTCCGTGGAGATTTTTGAAGTATGACTAGTAGAACTATCAGAATCCTTATAGAGTTTGGACAATCCTAACTCCTCACCCAAGTTATCTTCTATCTCAATGCATGTCTGCACACACTCTTCTATGGATCTAGGCTCTTTCAAGTGCACATATGATCTTAACTTTGTGCTCAGTAAGTCATCTAAGAACAAGGCCACTTGTTTGGCTGGTGTGGGTAACTCTAGAGCAAGGCATCTTTCTAGGTACTGTCTGAATCTTCTACGTGCTAGTCGCACTGTTTCTTGGGGTGTCTGCTTGAAACTGTGGATCAAAGATGATGTGTTATGCCTAATACAACTTTTGGAAAATTCTACAATGAATTTGGCTAGCAGCTGACCTATATTGTGATAGTTGCGACTACTTAGTGTTTGAAACCAAGCTAGGACAGTGCCCTTAAGAGTCAAACCAAATGCCTCATACTGGGTGAACAAATCCTCAACCTGTTCAGCTCTTAATACTTGTTTGAACTCGGCCACATGATCATAAGGATCTCCTGTCCCGTCGAAGTAATTCTTCATTGCCTTGATCACTTGAGTGGGCGTAAGGGTTCTTGGGTGCTCTCGGGGTCTAGGCAATGGAAAATCATGTTCATCTCTTTGTTGCCTATGTGCTTGATGTCTCTCTCTTTCAGGTCTTTCATTTTCAAATCCTGATCTATTTCTGCCTACAGTGTTTGCAAAACTTACCTCAGTTCTCTCTCTATTTCTTTCTCTCTGGGCTTCATCAGCTTGGGATGATCCTACTCCTTCGAGGCCATGGGAAACATTGGATCTTGGTGGAGGGAAAATCAATTCGCTCTTCCAAGTATATGCATGTCTATCGTGTTCTGTTACCAAGAACATCTTCTCTGATGTGTTATCCAGGTAGATAACTTTGCCTGGTATCTCTGGATCCTTGAACTCGTAGATGATGACTATGCCCAATTGCCTAGGTTGATCTGGCTTGAATCTCCAAAAGGCTTCCTCTCTTTCTCTATTAAAAAATAGTTCTATGCTTTTGTTGTCTTGAGGGATCCAATCTGGAGTGCACTCTAGTCAAAACTGACTTACCTCTAGGAGTCTGGGGTCCTTGTCCTACATTTCCTTGTTCTAGGTCTCCTATCTCATTCTCATGAATGATATTTCCAAACTCATCGGTCCTATCTGGTAGGTTGGTGACCACATACATGATTCCTTCCTTATCAATGTATGAACCCTCTTCGAACTTGACTACCGGGTGTTCAAGTCCAAAGGTTTGATCTGGATTTTTGAGTTGGACCACTGATCGCCTCAGGCCATCCTCATAGGTGCGAGCACCTAATCGGTTGGTCCGAATATATTCCAATTGTGTCTAATTGGGACCTTCTGGTGTTTGTAGATGGGCAGTTCCTGAGCCACCTGTAGGTTTCCCCATGCTAAAAGACATTTCTGAGTCACTTATGTCAAAGTTTATTACGTAAGGACAACCACTTACTTGTTGTGCCCAAGACTTAGCTGTATGGTTGACACTGGACTGAGAAGATCTAATGCTTTGTCTATCCTTGCATAGGTGTCTACCAGATCTCAAGTTCATAAGCTTTGGTTAAGACTCCAAAATTTCCCCTTAGTATGGTTCAAAATCCTTTGGAGTCCCCTTGGGTTCTTGGTCCCACTGGAGGGTCAACTTCAAAATATCCTATCTGAAAATCAACGCATTATTATTATAAAAAATACTTGAGGCATGTAGGATTCAAAACGAGCTTTCCAATGAGCTATAGAGCTCAAAAAATGGACTTTGGATGAAAAAGTTATGTCAAATCAGGCTCCTGGGGGTCAAAACACGCAAACAGGACCTTTTGGAAAAAATCGCGATTTTGTGAACTTCAAGAGAATCGCAATTTTGTGAACTTCAAGAGAATCGCGATGCTGTGAAATCAGAGAATCGTGATTTTGTGAACTTCAAGAGAATCGCGATTTTGTGAACTTCAAGAGAATCACGATTTTGTGAACTTCAAGAGAATCGTGATGCAATGAAATCAGAGAATCGTGATGCTATGAAATCAGAGAATTGCGATGCTATGAAATCAGAGAATTGCGATGCTATGAAATCAGAGAATCGCGTTTTTGAGAATCACGATTGTCAGCACAGAATCGTGTTTTCACAAAATCGTGTTTTCATAGAATCGTATTTTCACAGAATCGTGTTTTCACAGAATCATGTTTTGAAAATCGCGATTTTGTCTTAGAATTGTGGTTTTCAAAAATTTAGAGAATCGGGATTTTGAGCACAACCACAGAATCATGTTTTCTCAGAATCGTGTTTTTGACATGAAAATCGCGATTGCCAACAGAGAATCGTGTTTTTGAAAATCGTATTCTAGAGAATCGTGTTCTAGAGAATCGTGTTCTAGAGAATCGCGATTTTGTCTCATAGAATCGTGGTTTCCAAAAATTTAGAGAATCGCGATTTTGAGCACAACCACAGAATCGTATTTTCTCAGAATCGTGTTTTTTGGCTGAAAATTGTGATTTGTGAGAACCGCGATTTTGAGCACAACCATAGAATTGCGATTTTGAGAATGACCTGAGAATTGTGTTTCCTTTAGAGGGTTTTTAGGCGGACAATAGAAAATTGTGATTTTTCAAAAAAAATTGAATTTTTCACTGAATCGCGATTTTCTTCACATAATCGTGTTTTTTGGTGGGAAATTCAAATTTCTGAGCGCCGACAATGGCGAGCTTTGTATGTGCAGAAAATCATGAAAAAACGCAGGCGCTTGCTCTCCCTTGCATCTCCTAACACCTTCACACACAATGATGCATGAAAAATGGTATGAAAATGGTGAAAAAGCGCTAAAAAACGAGAAATTCTATGAAGAAGAAGATGGAAGAAGATGGAGATGGTGATGATGATGAAGATGAAGAAGAAAAATCAGAAAATGAACAAAAATGACAGTTTTTTTACCTTCCAAGGTCGCAAATCTACGATCTTACCATCACAACGCTCGTCCTCGAAGCTCTCTCCCCGGCAATGGCGCCAAAATTTGGTGTAGCTCAAGCGTAAGCACCACCTCCTTTACTTATCAATCCGTGGAGATGTGAGGACCGGTGTGAAGACCACGAGCAAGTGAAGGCACAAGTGCGTGAGTGAAAGCACACAAACATGCACACACATACACACACACGCGCGCACAAGGTAAGATCAAAGAGAGGAACAATGGAAAGCTTAGATTGCAAAAGAGTTCTCTTACAAAAGCTCTATTCTCTATCAAGCTAACCTCAAAAATGAGCTCTCTAGCTCTTTTTATAGTTTTTTGACTAGTTTTGGCCCTGTCCAGACCTAGTGTTCGGCCTAGTTAAAAATAAGGTCCCAGGGCTTATTTGAGGGCTCAAACAGAGTCTAAAAATTATGAAAATTCGTAGGATGATAGTTCTAATACTCCTCAAGCTCGAGGACTCCTCGGCTTGAACAAAATGGAGTTACAAAAATAGAAAATGGTATTTACAATGGTTTTTAGTGATGAAAATCACTATTTTTATGGGGATTTCTTCTGAAAATTCGACATACACTTATTGGAGCTCCCTACTTGCTCCTTCTTCTTGTATCTCCATTTCTTTGATGCACTTATTATGCTTGTCCTTGAACTTGAGATTCAACAATGATAAAGGAGGTTTTTCATTTGTGTCAATAGAGCCAAAGACATGGAATTTCACTCATGCATCTAGTGCACAAAGATGGCACCGGGGAGTTCTATGTCATGTGTAGATGCAACTATAAAACTTTCACTTTTTCAACCTATCGCAACAAACCAAATGGGGTTGTGTAGATCTCAAAAAACCTTCTTTTCATACATGTCCAAATCTCGAGCTTAAGATGAACATGAATCTACAAAGAGACACAAAAATCAAGAAACAAAACACACATTCATGCTCACTCTCTCGCAAATGAAAAATGATGGAAATGAGGGGGAAAGGGTAAATATGGTGTAAACTAAAAATTGCTAGTGAATATGATTATGATGATGGGGGAAGTATCTCAACCCCTAAGCAATGAGGAAGCGTGAATGACCTCCACAGGTATCCTTCTTTGACCTCTGCACACCAAAAATGCTCTTACTCAAAGCTTATGCAGAGAACTCCAGTGAGCTTTTGTAGACCTGTAGTAGACACCAAGAGCTTTCCAACATAACAAATTTCACTTCAAATGGATGCTTACACAAGGCAAACTAATGTCTACAACATGAGCTAGTTGAATGCTCACAACTGCCAGTCAAACAGATACCTCACTTCACTCCAGCAAGCTTTTCTCAGAGATTATACAGAGAATGAATCTCACACTTGGGTCAACTTTAGAGGACTCTAATAGCTACCCAATGACACCAAAATCATAGCAAGTGGATACATAGAAAAGGAGAACCAGCCCTTACAACAGAGAGCAAAATATTTCCAACAGAGCCTACACACCAAGAGAGATATCAATCACACAACTTCACTAAAATGAATGTTTCTCCCAGATTACTCAGAGAATGATCCAGATACTTTGTGATCATAAAATAGACTCTAATAGCTATCCAATGAGACAAGAATTACATCAAATGGATACAATATGAGGGAGAACCAATGCTAACAACTCAGGGGTAGAGAGTTGCAACACTGCCTGCACACACACATAGATATGCCTACTAAAAGAAAACAAACAAGCAAGCAAGGGGCTAGCTTAAGCAAGGGGCTTGCTTATCACAACTCCAGCACTTAGTGCTCACTTTACATGAGCTAAAACTCCAAGAAGATGGGGCAAAAGAAGTAGGGATACATGCTCCTTTTACAGTGAGAAGTGTGCCCCTAAAATCTAGGAACTACCTTCCCAAATCAGCCTCCTAACTTGGAGGATTTAGTTGAGATGAATTGGGGAGTGGTTGAGTGACTTTTCTTGATGGAATCTCATGGCTTTTGGCTTCCTTTGATTGCTCCACATGTCCATAAAAGATTCCCCACGAATTTGTAGCTTGAAGCTTGACTTTTAACATATGAGTGGCTATGGTGAAGAAGGTAGTGGAAATAAAGATTATGATGAAAATGGTGAAAATAAAAAAAGAAAACCATAAACTTTACCTTCCATCATCCATTTTTCTTCACTCTTACCATCAGAGGCTCATCCTCAAGCGTGCTCCCTAGCAAAGATGCCAAACTTGGTGTCACTCTAGGAGACTCACACCACGTCAAGAAGCTTCACCTCCTAAACTAGAGATTTGTGGATTTTTTAGGATGATATGATGATCATGAGTGAATGATATGTGCAAAGGTGAAGGTGAGAAGGCACACAAGTGAGAGACAAGAAAAGATCAATGAAAGCAAGTAGATTATCTATTACCAATGCTCGCACAGACGATACGAGCTCTCTTTCTCACAACGAATATAAAAAATCTAACATAAAAAATGAGCTCTCTAGCTCTTTTTATATTTTTCCTACTAGTTTTGGCCAATTTCAAGCATAATGTTGGATGTGATGGCTGGGTACAATCAGAAGATCAAGTTGGTGCTGCTAGACCTGCTTCACACCTGCCCTCTTTTCTTTTCAGATATGGTTAGGAGACTCCTTGAGCTTCCAAATGACACCAAGAAACTATATGTGTGCTTTACAAAATGATTGAGTAATGACCAAATCAAAACAGATGATTTTGAACCTTCACAACTTCAAAAACTTTCTATTCCTGTATTGATACCTGCTCAGTCCTAAGCTCAGTGTGACCAGCACACTTGCAATTGGTTTAATTCCTTCTGGGAGTATTAAATTAACTCAACAAGCTACCATTAGCAAGTTAAATCACTCCAAATAACAAGCTATACACTGAGCATGATCTTTAGCAAAATCAGAGACACCCCCGACTTTTTAGGAACAACACAGTAATATACCAGTGACTGCTTCGACTGAGATTTCTCCCAATTGGCTGAATAGAATGACTTGCAATTTTGTAGTGTTGTAGAATGCTTTGAGCTGGTTCCAATGAGCCCTGGATCATCAAATTTGGTTCAGTAGATCTTGAGATATGCCCTGTTGAAGTTGACAGACTTTGAGGTGAATGACTCAGAGAACACAGAGTTAAGAACTATGAGTATATGTATTGAAACTATCAAATGTACATTCCCATTGGCATGTAGAGTGATGCCCAATGGTACTCAGAGGTGTAGGCTCAATAGTAGCTCTCACACACTCTATGATCTGCTTGGATTAGCCTCGGGAAGTGAGCCACCAGGACCCGCGACTTTTTCATAGTCTTTTATAAGTCATCACTTGAGATTTGAATTTCAAATTCAAATGTAGGCTCCCTCAAATCTCTCATCTAATCACATGGAGATATTCTCTCCATCCATAACTTCTAATTTCCACGACTTTTGAAGGTGGGTGAGATTACAAGAGGTGAGTTAAGTCACATTGACTTTTACATTGGATAAAAGATAATAAAGCATAGGCATGTGTTCCTATGGTATATGGTTCACATGAATACATCCTTCAAGGGTCCAAACTTTTATGCTTTCCAAGGGTCCAATAGTTCAAGCTTTATGTTGAGTCTTCAAGGCACACAACAAAGCCAAGTGTTAAGGCTTGTTTTGCACCAACAGCTCCCCCTCAAGCCAAACACTTGCTTGAGTCTTCATCTTTAGTCTTCAATGATATCCTGCAATCCTATCATGGATTTAAACCTGCATAGCTTGCTCCCATCCAAAGATTTTGTAAGCAAATCTGCACATTGAATATTAGTGGACACATATGATAATTGGATTTCCTTGCTAAGTAATTTCTCCCTCACATAGTGGTAATGAACCTCTATGTGTTTTGTCCTAGCATGATAAACAGGGTTAGCAGCTAGGTGAAGTGAACTTGTGTTATCACCAAATATGATTGGTGGCCTTGTGTATAGGCCCAATTCTGAATAGAGTAACTTCAACCATATTGCTTCTTGAGTAGCATTGGCTAGCCCTCTGTACTCTGCCTCAGTAGATGATAGGGCTACTGTGGGTTGTTTCTTGGATGACCAAGAAATTGGTTTATCACCTGCAAAGCATATGTAACCAGATGTACTCCTCCTGTCATCCTTGCAACCTGCCCAATCTGCATCTGAGTATACCTTGATGTCAATGTCTGATGAATATGGATAATACAAACCATGATTTTGTGTTCCCTTTAGGTACTTTACTATCTTCTTGGCTGCCTCCAAATGTGGTACTCTTGGCTTATGCATAAATTGGCTAAGTACACTAACACCATATGAGATATCAATCCTAGTTAAGGTAGCATAATTAAGACTACCTACCAAACTTTGGTAACCTGTAATATCCTTGAGTTCTTCTCCTTCATGTGCACTGAGTTTGTGGTTGACCTCCATAGGAATGTTTGAGACTTTAGCTTCCTGCAAATTAAACTTCTTGACCATGTCCTGAATGTACTTCTTTTGAGTAATGAATATACCTGAATTTGTGTAGACCAATTCAAGCCCTAGGAAGTACTTCAATAATCCAAGATCATTGATCTTGAATTCCTTCATCATTTGACCTTTGATGTGTCTAATTCCTTGAACATCATTTCCTGTAATAATGATGTCATCAACATAGACACACAAGTATATTACCTCTGAATTGTTCTTCTTTATAAACAATGAAGTATCTGCTTTACTCATCACAAATCCTTGATCCAAGAGATAGGTAGTCAACCTATAGTTCCATGCTCTAGGTGCCTGCTTCAATCCATACAGAGCTTTCTTCAATTTGCAAACATGATTTACCTTATTGGGATCTTCATAGCCAGGTGGTTGTGACATGTAGACCTCTTCAGATATCCATCCATTCAAGAATGCATTCTTTACATCCAATTGGTACATGTTCCAATTCTTGGATGCAGCTACACTCACCATAATTCTGATAGTTGGCATCTTTGCCACAGGAGAAAAAGTCTCCTCATAATCAATGCCTTGGGTTTGTGCAAAACCCTTGGCTACCAACCTAGCTTTGTACCAGCTTATTGTACCATCTGAGTTCCTTTTGAGTTTGTAGATCCATCTGGATCCTATCACCTTCATGGAGTCCTTCTTGGGTATCAAGTCCCAAGTATCACTCTCCTTGAGAGCCTCCATTTCTTCATCCATTGCTTCCTTCCATTCTGGTTTAGTAATAGCTTCCTCAAATGTACCTGGTTCTTCATTCAAGATATCCTTTGCAAGATATACAGAGTGCTTGGTTACAAGTGAAGTATCATACCCATACCTAATAGGTTTCTTCTTTTCCCTTGAAGATCTCCTCATAGCTTGAGTTGAGGATTCTGGATTGTCTTCAAGTTGCTTCATCTTCATCTTCCCTTTGGATTTCCAAGCTTTGAATTCTTCAATGTTGATGGTGTCTTCATCATCTGAGCTTGTGTCCTCATTCTGAGTTGGTTCTTGCCTGACAAGCTTTGGAAAGTCTTCTTCCATATCATAAGGTAGGCTAACTTTCCTGCACTCATTATCATACCATGAATCATTTTCATCAAAGATTACATCTCTGCTTACCTTGAAGCCTTTGTTTGAGGGGTTATAGAACCTGTATCCTTTCTGATTCAAATCATAACCAATAAAGATACACTTTTCAGCCTTAGGGTCTAGCTTTCCCCTTACCTGTGAGGGAATATGCACATATGCAACACACCCAAAAATCTTGCAATGATCTAGAGATGGTCTCTTACCATGCCAAGCCTCATAGGGTGTCATTCCATCAAGTGTCTTTGATGGCAACCTGTTGATTAAGTATGTGGCAGTAGATACACTCTCTGCCCAAAGATAATTTGGTAATTTTTTCTCATTAAGCATAGACCTAGCTGTCTCCACAATGAGTCTATTCCTTCTTTCAGCTACCCCATTTTGTTCAGGTGAGTACCTTGTGGTAATCTCCCTCTTGATGCCTCTTTCCTGCAAGAAGTCTTCAAAGTCATTGGAGAAGTATTCTCCACCACCATCAGACCTTAACCTCTTCAAATGTCTACCTGTTTGATTCTCTACTAATGCAAGATACCTTTTGAAACAATTAAATACTTCATCTTTATGTTTCATGAAGTACAAGACAGTCCATCTGCTATAGTCATCTATAAAAGATACATAGTACCTTGATCCAGATATGGATGGCTCCTTGCTTGGTCCCCAAACATCTGTATGCACCAATTCCAAGTAGTCTTCATGCATAAAACCTTTTTTGGTATATGGCAATCTGTTTGACTTACCAAATTGACAAGCTCCACACTTGTATATCATGTGTTGCTTGGATACATTAGGTATCCCAAGCACACATTGATCTCTACTCATTTGCTTTATGGTCCTCTCTCCAATGTGACCCAATCTCTTGTGCCACATCTCTAATTCTGATAGGGTTTGATCCTTATAGTTGTACAAGGCAATATTCTTAGTATCTTCAAGTTCAAAGGTAAATAGTCTACCTGATTTCTCTCCCTTGGCTATCCTTCTGAATCCATGTCTTGGATCCTCCACATATGCACCATGTTGAGTGAACCTGACCTGTAGACCTTTTTCAACAATCTGACCTACACTCATCAGATTCTTGGTGATTGTTGGGACATACAATACTCTGCTTAGCAAATTCTGATTACCATCACTTGTTTTGACATTACCTACTTTAACCACTGAATGTTTAGTATCATCACCTGTCTGCACTTGGTGCTTGCCTTTAGGTTCTTCCAAATCAGAGAGTAAGGCAACATTCCCAGCTACATGGTTAGAGCAACCTGAATCAATATAGAACAAATGATCATCATTGATACCTGATTTAGATGTCATGTTCATAATCAACAAGGAATCATCTTGATCCTCTGCATAATTGTTGTAATCCTTTCTGTTCCTGTATCCTCCTTGATAATTGCCATTGTGATTGTAACTATTGTTGTAGTTATTGTTGTAATTACTGTTGTAGCCATGATAGCCTTGAGATTGATTGAATCTGCCTCTGCCTTGGGAGTATCCTCCTCTTTGGTGACCTCTTCCTCTTTGGTTCTTGTAATTCTTGTAGCATTCATCTGTAGTATGGTTAGACAAGCCACAAATATTGCATGGAGATTGATTATAGGGTCTCCCCCTACCTGACTTACCTCCTCTGCCCCTACCTCTAGATGATCTACCTCTCCCTGCATAGTTTGCTTGGGAGGTGGATCCTTCTTCATCAACCTTCTTGCTTTTACCCTTGTCTTTAGATTTCTTATCTGTATATAGGGCAGAGGGATTGTTACCTTTTTGATTGCTCTCCATTCTTTGTGATCTTTGCTTCATGTGTGAATAGTTGTCCAATCAGAGTTGTTAGATCAGGTGCTTGGATGTCCATGTATAAGTCCATTGCAGTGGTAAAGCTCTCCCACTTGTCATCTGCTTTGAGTCCATTGATCACTTGTCTGACTATTTGCTCTTCTTCAATTTCTTCTCCAACACTTGCAAGTTGATCTGCAATGTCTTTGACTTTGGTGACAAAATCTGAAACACATTGTTTTGATTGCTTCCTGAGAGTTGTAAACTCAATCCATAGCTGATTCTTTCTGGCCCTTGTGCTTGATGAGAAGTATGTTGACAAGGTTTCCCAAGTCTCTTGGGAAGTCTTACAGTTCCTAACATGAGGTAGAAGGAAATCAGAGATAGAGTTTAGAAGATATGACCTTGCCAAAGCATCTTTAGCACACCATTGATTTAGTCTCTCATGCTCATCCTTTGTAGGTAGGCCTCTGGTTTTGAATGAGGGCAACTCCTCATCTCCTGATATGTATCCATACAAGCTTCTCCCTTGTAGATAGGTCTTCATTCTTAATGACCAAGCCTGGTAGTTATTTCTATCCAATTTGTCAATGAAGGAAGGGAAACCATCACCCATGATTACCTTATTTGCTCTGATACCACTGTTGGATGTGATGGCTGGGTACAATCAGAAGATCAAGTTGGTGCTGCTAGACCTGCTTCACACCTGCCCTCTTTTCTTTTCAGATATGGTTAGGAGACTCCTTGAGCTTCCAAATGACACCAAGAAAATATATGTGTGCTTTACAAAATGATTGAGTAATGACCAAATCAAAACAGATGATTTTGAACCTTCACAACTTCAAAAACTTTCTATTCCTGTATTGATACCTGCTCAGTCCTAAGCTCAGTGTGACCAGCACACTTGCAATTGGTTTAATTCCTTCTGGGAGTATTAAATTAACTCAACAAGCTACCATTAGCAAGTTAAATCACTCCAAATAACAAGCTATACACTGAGCATGATCTTTAGCAAAATCAGAGACACCCCCGACTTTTTAGGAACAACACAGTAATATACCAGTGACTGCTTCGACTGAGATTTCTCCCAATTGGCTGAATAGAATGACTTGAAATTTTGTAGTGTTGTAGAATGCTTTGAGCTGGTTCCAATGAGCCCTGGATCATCAAATTTGGTTCAGTAGATCTTGAGATATGCCCTGTTGAAGTTGACAGACTTTGAGGTGAATGACTCAGAGAACACAGAGTTAAGAACTATGAGTATATGTATTGAAACTATCAAATGTACATTCCCATTGGCATGTAGAGTGATGCCCAATGGTACTCAGAGGTGTAGGCTCAATAGTAGCTCTCACACACTCTATGATCTGCTTGGATTAGCCTCGGGAAGTGAGCCACCAGGACCCACGACTTTTTCATAGTCTTTTATAAGTCATCACTTGAGATTTGAATTTCAAATTCAAATGTAGGCTCCCTCAAATCTCTCATCTAATCACATGGAGATATTCTCTCCATCCATAACTTCTAATTTCCACGACTTTTGAAGGTGGGTGAGATTACAAGAGGTGAGTTAAGTCACATTGACTTTTACATTGGATAAAAGATAATAAAGCATAGGCATGTGTTCCTATGGTATATGGTTCACATGAATACATCCTTCAAGGGTCCAAACTTTTATGCTTTCCAAGGGTCCAATAGTTCAAGCTTTATGTTGAGTCTTCAAGGCACACAACAAAGCCAAGTGTTAAGGCTTGTTTTGCACCAACACATAATGTTTGACATAGTTAAAAATTAGGTTCTATGACTGGTTTGATGCATCTATCAAAGTCCAAAAATTATGAAATTTTGTACATGATTTCTATGTAATCTCTTTCAAGCTTGAGGACTCCTCATCTTGCACAAAATGGAGCATTTGAATACAAACTTGAGTGTTTACAGGGTAGTGATAAAAATCATTGTCTCGGTACTTGAAGAAATAGTTGATATTTGATATTTGAAAAATATAAATGAATATCACTTAGCCTTACACACACCTTACTTCACATGCTTTGGCACCTTTGATGCTTGTTATCTCTATTCAAACCTTGGCCTTGTGCAGTGAGAACATATGGCTACTCAAAAATTGAAGACAATGCTCAAGAAATTAGGGCACTTTTTTAGCAAGGGGCCTACTAGCTTTTTCAAAATCTAAAAGCGATAACACATATGGTATCATATAGATTTGAAGTACATGATTTATTTATGTGACTTGGAAAAGATTCCCTGAGCAATATTATCTCTTTTCATAGAAATAGGGTTCATCACACCTAAGTGTGGTAAGTGATTGATATAGAGTAATCAAGGGGATTCAAATTCAAATTTGAATACATGAATACTCATGCTTGGATCCTTGCTTCATGATGCTCTAAGTGTCACCAAGTGCAAGGGTTCATATGCGTCCTAAGATTGGAGCTTGATTTGAAGCACTCCCCCTGAAGCTTCAATCCTCAAGTCTACATCCAAGCTCCATCAATCGAATGCCTCTTTTGAACTTTATTAGCTTGATTGAGTCCAATGCTTTGGTGACCATGCCAACGCACACATCCTTGGTGCTAATGTGTTGGACTTGTACCTCCTTGGCAAGCACCTCTCTAATGTAGTGGTAATGTACCTCTATATGTTTTCCTCTATCATGGAACATATGATTCGCACATAGGTACACACTATTCATGTTGTCACACATGATTGGAAATTGAATGACATCCAAGTTTAATTCAAACATAAGGTTCTTATGTCACATGGGCTCACATATAGTTTCTGCTAATGCTCTATATTCAGCTTATGAAGAAGATAGGGCAACAATAGGTTGCTTCTTTTCCACCCATGAAACAACCTTCTTGTCTAGCATCACTACAAACATTGAGTCATAACAAATCAGAACAAAGACATGTTCTCTTTTTTTATTTGAGAAGAAATGCATGAAATGTTGCAAAAAAGGATCATTTTTTGTATCCCACGGGCAAAAACACTTTCTTGTTCAATAAGTACCATGAAAAACATCCATTTTGATTCATCAAATTTACGAAGTAGCTAGGAAAATTATATTTAAGGGCATAAAAGTCTATCTTATGATCCAATACCTCTTGTTAGAGCTTCCAATTCCATAGAGTAGTGGAAATAGTGTTGATATATTTAGGTAGTGATGTGTGTGAACACTCTAGGACCGTCGGGGCACTTTTTTCCCTCTTTAGGAGGTTTTTTTCCCCTGGCTTGTATATACGCCTATTGCCCTAATGGGCTACTGATCTTTGTACATTCTCTAGTAATACATTCAGTATTGTGTGTTTGTGCTCCAAGCTTCTTCTTCTTCCTTGTGTTGTTCGCGTGCTTCCGCAGACGTATATCTCCAACAATTGGTATCAGAGCAGGTCGTCGCTTCTTCTAGGGCGCCGTCGACACTCCTCCGTTTGCAGTCTCAGATTCGCACAAAATTTGGTGAGCATACTCAGGGTGTTTCTGAGATCAAAACAGCTTCGTTTTGTGGTGCCGAAATCGCGATCTGAGCTCGTTTCGGCCTCCGAACGCACTATCGCAGCGCTTGTGCAGGCTATTTTGTCCTTTTGTGCCAAAGGTATATACCAATTTCTGTTCGCCAGTTTAAGCGTCTCCAAGTCTGCTACAGGTCTAGTAGAACTTGTCTGGGCAGTTATGTTCAACTTTTTGAGATACAATCAATTTTCTGCATCAAGGTATTTTAGTCACGGGCCATGGCTGAAAGCAGTGATGTATTCCGTATGTTGGCTGTTGAGGATAAGTTGGATGGTACCAACTACCCATTATGGGCTTATATGATGCGACATGTACTGGTTGCAAAGGGATTGTGGAACATTGTGCAGGGTGTTGAAAGACGTCCTGTTACACCTGTAACGACAGGTACTGCAAATACAGGTGTTGGAGCTGATGAAGATGGTGTCGAAGATGATATTCCGCAAATTCCTGTTCGTGCTGTTGTTTCTGTTGCACCTACTGCAGAGTAGATTCGTTGGGATGGTAGAGATACCCAGGCACATGCATTGATAGCTTTGTCTGTCAAACCTGCCATTATTCCTCACATTTGCTCTTGCAGAACAACAAAGGATGCTTGGGATACACTTACCACTTTGTACCAGGCTAGGAATGAGGCTCGTGTTGCTTACCTCCGAAAACAGTTGGAGAGTGAGCACATGAATGAAGGTGATTCTATGGACAATTTTCTTACAAAGATCAAAGACCTGAAGGAACAATTGATTTCTGCTGATGAGGTTATACCAGATAGCTCACTTGTGCAGACCGTTCTGAATGGTCTTCCTGATTCATATCAGAGTTTTGCCTCTACTCTTCGGTTGATGATGAAAGGCAATCCGAATGCCTTGTCATTTGAGGAATTAGTCTTTGTTTGGTTGCACGAAGATCAGTCCAGGCAGAACAGGTCCATTATGCGTGTTGTAGATCAAGCTTTCCTGGCTAGTGAGAAGGGCAAAGGAAAATGGAGCTCTTCTACTAGTAAGCAGAAATCTGCAAATGCTGCACAATCGAAGAACCAAGATAAAGATGAGAAGAAATCAGAAAAGCAGAAATTGTTCTGCAAGTACTGTAAAGGAAATGATCATATTATAAAGAACTTTCCAAAACTGGCTGCTAAAGAGGCAAAGAAGAAAGAGGCTGGAATGGCTGTTGTAGAGGCCTCTACACCAAAAATAGAGTCTGCAAATCTTGTGCAGGAAGAAGAATGGGCGTTTATACTGTCTGCAGTTTTGACCCATCTTCTCATGATCAGTGCATGTCTGCAATAGACTTAGATGTTTGGTACTTTGACAGTAGGGCGACCAAACATATTACCTCGCAACGCAGTTTCTTCTCTTCACTCGAGCCTGCCCCTACAGGGAATACTATCACATGCGCCAATAACTCCTCTTATCCTGTTATGGGAGTTGGTAAAATCATTCTGACTACTGCTGATGGTAGTTCTTTCACTTTGTCAGATGCTTTATTTGTGCCAGGGATCAAAAAGAACCTATTATCAGTTTCTGCATTAGCCAAGATTGGCTTGGTTGTGAAATTCGTTGATGACAGGTGTACAGTCCATGATCTCTCAAATGGGGATGTGATTATTGCTTCTGGCATTTTATGTCGCGGGCTGTATAAGCTCATAGACTATGAAAGATCTGTGAATGATTCGGCATGTGCAGTTCATGATTCTCAGGCTATGTCAGATGCAAAGCTTTGGCATGCACGCTTTGGTCATCTGAATTTTGCTAGTTTGTTACGCCTGCAGAAATCTGAAATGGTGTCCTCTTTGCCCAAACTTGAGGCACCTGGAAAACATGTTTGTGAAGGCTGTATTTTGGGCAAAATGCAGCGTTCTTCCTTTCCAAAAGATGATTCAGTTCGGGCTACGCAGAAATTGCAGCTTGTACATAGTGATGTCTGTAGTCCTATGTAGACACCCTCTTTTGGAAATTACCTTTACTTCGTGACTTTCATCGATGATTTTTCCACGCATGCATGGGTATATCCACTCAAAGCAAAGTCCGAAGTGTTCATGTGCTTCAAACAGTTTTTGGTTTTGGCTGAAAATCTGTCAGCATGTAAAATGGGCACCCTCCGTTCTGATCGAGGGGGGGAATATATGTCTTCAGATTTTAATGCATTTCTGGCTGAATGTGGGATAAAACACCAGTGTACAGTGCCGTATACACCTCAACAGAATGGAGTTGCTTAACGAAAGAACAGGTCACTCATGGAGATGGCGAGGTGCATGGTCAAAAGTCAGGCTTTATCACATAGTTTCTGGCTTGAGGCTGGCATGTGTGCAGCATATGTACTGAACAGGTGTCCCACTAAAGCGTTGTAGTCTATCACTCCATATGAAGCTTGGCATGACCACAAGCCATCTATTGCTCATCTACGTGTTTTTGGTTGTTTGGCATATGCATTAGTGCCTGAACAACATCGCAGAAAATTGGATGATAAGGCAGTAAAATGTATTTTTGTTGGGTACAGTTCTGAAAGTAAAGGCTATCGTCTGTATCATCCACAGACTAAACGCATTCTGGTTAGCCGTGATGTTGTCTTTGTGGAAGATGCTATTCAGCCATTGCTTTCATGTACTAAGGAGACATCTGTTAGCTCCAAAGACATGTATGATACTTTGATGCCTCTTTTTACAGGTGGACAGGCTAGTGCTGGTCCTAATGAGGCAACTTCTCAGCCTTTGCAGGTTTCATATGATGATGCAGATCATTCCATTTCTGATGCAGATTTACATGATGCACTTGTTGATGAGAGAGCTGATATTGAGCAGGCAAAAACTATGCCAAAATGGCTGGTGCAGACTTTGCGTGACAGCAAATTAGATGCACCTTTGTCATATCGTACTCGTTCAGGCTCTCATAGTGCCTCCTTTGCATCAGATTGCTATGCTATGGCTGCATCTAGTCTCTGTGATGAGAATTGAGCCTGTTTCTTTTGATGAAGCACAAAATTCAGAAAATTGGATGGCTGCTATGCAATCTGAATATGATGCTATAATGAAGAATGGTACATGGTCTTTATGTGACTTGCCTCCTGGCAAGAAGGCCATTGGCACTAAGTGGGTATACAAGCTGAAGCGTAAACCTGATGGTACAATTGACAGGTATAAGGCTAGGCTTGTTGCAAAGGGTTATGCACAGGAAAGAGGCATTGATTTTGATGAGACCTTTGCACCTACATGCCGTATGACTACTGTTCGGAGCATTTGTGCACTTGCAGCCCATCATGGTTGGAATGTACATCAGTTGGACATTAAAACAACATTTCTGAATGGTGACTTGCATGAAGAAGTGTATGTTTTTCAGCCCCGTGGCTTTGTGCAGAAAGGGCATGAAAACCAGGTTTGCAGGTTGAAGAAGGCATTATATGGTTTAAAGCAAGCACCACGTGCTTGGTACGAGAAGATACATGCCTATCTGATTGCACATGGTTTTGAGAACAGTCCAACTGAAAGCACCTTATATGTTAAACGTGCTAATGATGTGCTTCTGATCATTGTTCTCTATGTTGATGACATGCTGCTCACTGGTCCTATTGAGACACATATTGCTGATTTTAAGGCTGATTTGCATGCCTCATTTGAGATGTCTGATTTGGGGCATTTGCATCACTATTTGGGCATTCAGTTTATGCACGTTGATGGTGGAATGGCTTTGTGTCAAACGAAATATATTGACACATTATTGCATCGTTTTGGCCTTGAAGACTGTAAGCCTATTGCCACTCCTATGGAGACAGGTTTACGATTGAGTCTTCATGATGCTGGAGATGCATTTGATGCTGTTCTCTATCAGCAGGCTGTTGGATGCTTGATTTAATTATGCATTACTCGGCCAGATATTCAGTTTGTTGTCTCACAGATGAGCAGGTTTATGCATTGTCCAGGATTCATGCATTGGAAAGCGGTTAAGCGCATCTTTCGCTACTTGAGTGGTACTCGACTACTTGGGTTGTTTTATCCTAAGGGGGATCACTACCGCCAGATTTGCATGCTTTTTTTGACTCAGATTGGGCTGGTTGCTATGACACTCGTGTGTCCACCAGTGGTTTTTGCTTCATGCTTGGTAGCTCATGTATATCTTGGTTGAGCAAGAAGCAGCCTATTGTGGCCACTTCCAGTTGTGAGGTTGAGTATAGGGCAGCTTTCACAGCGACTGTTGAGTGTGTGTGGCTCAGACGCCTTATGGCTGATTTGGGTGTTGGCCAGTCTTTTGCCACCACCATCTTCACTAACAGTCAGAGCGCATTGGCAGTTGCGAGGAACCCTGTGTTCCATGCTCGCACTAAGCACATTGAGGTGCATTATCACTATGTCAGGGAGAGGTTCTCTACTGGGGAGATCAGCTTGGCATATGTGCCCACACAGGAGAACATTGCAGACCTTTTCACGAAGGCTCTACCTAGGGAGAAGTTTGAAGCTTTCCGCAAAGCTTTGGGCTTACTTCCTTTTGTGGAGTGATTTCCACATAGCTTGGCACTTCCTTATACATGAGTGCCAGCTCCTTGTTCACCGCATCACTCCCAGGGGGGATTTGTTGATATATGTAGGTAGTGATGTGTGTGAACACTCTAGGACCGCCGGGGCAATTTTTTCCCTCTTTAGGAGGTTTTTTTCCCCCGGCTTGTATATATGCCTATTTCCCTAATGGGCTACTGATCTTTGTACATTCTCTAGTAATACATTCAGTATTGTGTGTTTGTGCTCCAAGCTTCTTCTTCTTCCTTGTGCTGTTCGCGTGCTTCCGCAGACGTCTATCTCCAACAAATAGTGCCAAAAACAAAGAAATAAAACCTCTTGATATAGTGCTTAGCACTCTAGATGCAGAGATATATGTTCTCATTGCTATCTATAATTTGAGTAACTCGACATGGAAAAACAAAATACTATTTTCAAGGCTCCACATATATACTACCACATCACTTAATACTAGTACATACATTACGAGATCTTCACACCTGTATTCTAGCTCACAAAGGTGTTCCAAGTGCCACTTCAAGAATATGACCTTTACTGACCATAGATGAAAAGGAAACCACACAGTGATCCAACACAACTGAGTAGAATGTGGGTAAAATTAAGCATAAATAACAAGAAACGTTGAGCTTTATATTCCAATAATTAAATCATTAGAAGATTGTATGTTTACAATGTTCAACAACTCTTCTACAATAGAATCTGCTCATATAATTGCTTGATCTCATGCATAATATCATCTTCAGGGACTTGTGAAGTCTCAAAAGGCTTTTCATGCTCCAGAACTGACTCCTCAAGATCAGCCATGTCTCTTGGCTCATCTACCAATGGTAGCATAGGATCCCTTGAGGCAGGCTAGAATCTCTCTATGTGAGCAATGTGCTTCTTCCCAACCTCCTGTTCCTCCTCTGAGCACTCATTCAAGCCATTAAACCTCATCCAAATGAAGCTACCTTGGGCTTGATGCTTTTCTATAGCTATGTAGTGCCTGAACATTTTGAGCGCATAGGATAGTGTCGTCCCTGAAAACAAGCCGATTATTTAGAGGTGATTGCAAAAGAGTGTCGATGAGCAACATTGCAATTACAACTCCATGTGCCAGAGAATAAGTCCTAGACCCAATCATCATCATTAGAGAACAAGTGGATTAACCACATTATAAGATTTTGGGGCTTCTTATAAGGATTAACCAATGTATTGTCCCCTACCACATGACAAAGTTTCTTTGTAACTATAGGGAACATTAGTACATTTGAAATTCCCTTCTTACTACAATGTTCCTTGACCCTTCTCTTACTAACTTCAACATAGTATCCCACTATAAGGCACTCGATAGCACTAACAAACCTATGTCCTAGGGTGTGATTTACATTTCTCTTTACCCTATGAATTCATAATTATAAGTACAATGTGACATGTAATTTCAACAAAGAGAAAAAAAGCAAAGACAGTACCATGTAAGACACTCGACAACATGACACCTTGACTTTAATATTGTTGAGCCTCATTCCTTTGTGGTATAAAGTGGTAAGTGTATCCCAAGCATCATTTACTATTTCACAGGCGTGAACGTCAGGAATAATGACATGTTTGATAGACAATGCCATCTTCAACAACATCTCCATCACCTTCAACAACTATGTTTGCAGGTGTAATAGGACGGTTTTCAACACCCTACACAATATTCCATAGTCCTTTTGCAACTAGTACATGGTGCATCATATAAGCCAATAATGGATAATTGGTATCATCCAACTTTTATCCTCAATAGCCAACATATGTAAGGTTTTTGTATGCCTAAGCCTCCTCTCGTACAATTATGAGATGGATGATCTCCACCACACAGGCTACATCTCCTTAGCATTGGCATTCTCATTGGTGGGTTCTGGTAATTTCTCTGTCCATGAACTCCTAGCTTCTTAGCTACCAATTCTGCTAATTCCTCCACATTACTTAAACTAGTCGTCAGTATACTCTTAGTGTCCTCTGATTTAGTGGAGTTTTGTGTATTTTTTAGGTAATCCACTAGATTATCTTCTAGGTCAATGCATTGTTGAAGGCACTCACTCAATGTCTGTAGCTGTTTTGTGAAGAGATGGATTTGTGCTTAATGAAGATGAAGTGGTGGTACAAAAACTTTGCACTACACCAGCCAAATGAATCCCAGAGATATGTAGTGGTCCCTTTTAGCTTGCCAAAGGATGTATTAGACACCCTATGTACCTTGGAAGATCACTCTCAAAAACATGAATCAAAACAGATAAGTTGGAGTAGATTCAAGAGCAAAAATCTTGCTATTTATGTTCATACACCTGCCGAGTGTTTTGAACAATTCTCTGACCATAGGAGCAACTGACTTGATTCCTTTTGGGGAACTCTTATTAACTTAGTAAGCTAATAATAAAGATTTATTGCATCAAAATTCATGGAACACATAAAGAGAAAGGTGTTTAGCAAGTTGTAGCATCACCCTGATTTTCACGGGCTATAGCAGTACTCAGACCCATGAGTAGAGAAATGTTGATATCTCAAAATTCCAAGATCCAATGCTTATGAACTTTTCTAGGCATATCCTAGACAATATGAAAATTCTATAACCTTTGAATGATGGAAAATGAGGAAGTTCACACTGAGAATTAGCTCTGAGAAAAACACTAATATGATGGAGTGCTGACAAAGAAGTAGAATATGAAGAGATATAGGCAACTTCAAATGAACATAGCTCACAATTCAAAAATGCAATTACAATGAAACTTTGTGAGTATATAGTAAACTTAAGGAGAAAATTTTACTTACTTAAATCACTGAAAATGATGGACCAAGCTGAAAGAAATCATCTCTGCAATCTGGCTCAGAAAACTGAGAGATATGGCAGTGAACAGTATACTTGCAAAAGCATGACGTTATGGACACAAATGATCATGAAAATGAATGTATATTGATTGTAAATTACAATGGACCTATTGTTACATATGTGTGCCTTGAAATCACACTTTGATATTGCATAAAGCTCAGCTCATGGAGGTCTTCAAAAATGCGACTAGAAGGTCATGTATTTATAGTGATGGTTGGAGCCTAATTTTGAATTTGAATCTTCCTACAATCACTCTCCAATCTTGTTGTAATTGTTTTGATTCTCCAACTATCTTCAATCCCAAATTCGTGGCTTATCTTCCCTTTTTTCATCAAGTGGACTCAACCACTTTAGATTCCTTTTAGTTTTACATCAAGTAAAGACTTCAAAAATTAGAAGAGGTAGTTCACAAGTGAACTTTACAAAGAGTTGACATTTCCTTTAAATTTCTAAGCCTTTTGATGAGTCAAGCCATCACTTGGACTTGCCATGGACTTGTTCCAACAGCTTCCCCTCAATTCAAGTGATCGTGAGGTCTTCAATCTTCCAAGATTACTTGCAAACCAATCATAGCCTTGAATTTGCAAAGCTTTGTACCATCCAATGCTTTGGTTAGAATGTCTACACATTCTTGATGCATGGACACATAAGTTAACTGAATTTCCTTGCTCACAATCTTCTCTCTTACATAGTGATAATGTTCTTCAATATGTTTACTCCTTGCATGAAAAATTGGATTGGTAGCCAAGTGAATGGAGCTCATATTGTCACCAAAGATACTTGGAGTTCCAATCTCCAAATCAAGATCTATGAATAGCGTCCTCATCCACATTGCTTCTATAGTAGCTATGGCAAGACCTCTGTATTCAACTTCATTGGAAGAGAGAGCAACTATGGGATGCTTCTTGGATGACCATGAGACAAGTTTTGAACCTGCAAAGGTAAGATAACCTGAGGTGCTCCTTCTGTCTTCCTTGGAGCCAACCCAATCTGCATCAAAGAACAATTTCAAACTTAAGTCCGATACATAAGGGTAATATAACCCTTCATTCATGGTCCCTTTGAGATATCTGAGTATCCTCTTGGTATCCTCCATGTGAGGTTTCCTGGGTGTGTGCATAAATTGACTTAGAACACTCACACTATAACATATATCAACCCTTGTCAATGTGGCATAGTTCAAGCTACCCACAAAGCTTTGATAACCTATCACATCTTCTATGATTTCACCTTCATGTGAGCTCAATTTATGATTAACCTGCATTGGAGTACCTGCAATCCTACAATCTTGCATCGTGAATTTTGCCAACATGTCCCTAATGTATTTTCTTTGAGAGAGAAACAAACCATGATCTTTGTAGACAACTTCCAATCCTAGGAAGTAGGTAAGTGAATCCAAATCACTTATCTTGATTTCTTCTCTCATCTATTCTTTGATTTTCATCATGCCATCTGTATCATTTCGTGTAAGTATAGTATCATCCACATACACACAGAAATAGATGACTTCAGGACTACTCCTTTTTATGAATAGTGATGGATCTGCCTTGCTAGGTTGAAATCCTTTTTCGTGCAAGAATGAAAAAAGCCGGTGATTCCAAGCTCTTGGGTCTTGTTTGAGTCCATATAAAGCTTTATTAAGTTTACACACATAATCAGGATATATGTGATTCTCAAAACTATGTGGTTGTGCCATATATACCTCTTCTGTTATCCATCCATTAAGAAATCCATTTTTTACATCCAATTGAAGTATCTTCCAATTCTTGGAAGAGGCAATACTAAGCAAAACCCTAATTGTAGGCATCCTTGAGACAGGGGAGAAGGTCTCCTCATAATCAATTCCCTGTGTTTGTGTAAAGCCTTTTGCCACAAGCCTTGCCTTATACCTATTAATGGAGCCATCCAAGTTCTTCTTCAATTTGTAGATCCATCTTGAGCCTATCACTTTCATTGATGGAGACTTGGGAACCAACTCCCAAGTGTTATTCTCCTCAAGAGCTTCAATTTCTTCTTCCATTGCATGCCTCCATTTTGATTTCTTCTTTGCTTCCTCAAATGTTGAAGGTTCCTCTTGATATATGTCATGTGCTATATAGATTGAATGTTTAGTGACTAGATAAGTATCAAACCCATACCTTTCTAGTTTTCTTTTCTCCCTCATGGACCTTCTCAGGCCATGATCTGATGATTTTGCCTCTTGTCCAAGTTCTTTCACTCTTGCTTTACCTTTCGACTTCCACATTTTGAGTTTTTCATACTAAGTTGCTTCATCATCTTCTGAGGTATCCTCCTCTTCAACTGTAGAAGAATTATCCTTAACAAGGTTTGGAAAATCTTCTTCAAGATCATAAGGTAGGATGACCTTTCTACATGAATCTTCATACCAAGAACTATTCTCATAAAATAATACATCTCTACTCACCAAGAATTCTTTGGTTGTTGGGTTTTATAACCTATAGCCCTTTTGATTGTTGTCATATCCAATGAATACACACCTTTCTGCTTTGGGATCCATCTTGCCTCTAACCTGTGAAGGAACATGAGCATAAGAAATACATCCAAAAATCTTACAATGATCCAAGCTTGGTCTTCTTCCATTCCAAGCCTCATATGATGTCATGCCATCAAGTGATTTTGAAGGTAACTTGTTAATCAAATAAGTGGATGTGGATACATCCTGATCCCATAAGTAATTTAGGTAAGTGCATCTCTTTTAGCATAGACCTTGCAGCTTAAACAATTGTCCTATTCCTTCTTTCTGCCACTCCATTTTGCTCAGGAGTGTACCTTGTAGTGATCTCTCTTTTGATTCCCCTCTCTTGAAGAAAGGAGTCAAATTCATGGGAGAAGTACTCTCCCCCTCCATCTAACCTTAGACTTTTTAATGTTTTACCTGTTTGATTCTCCACAAGATCCAAATATCTTTTGAAGCATGAAAAGACTTCATCTTTGTGTTTCATAAAATATAATATAGTCCACCTACTACAATCATCAATGAAGGAGACATAATAACTTCATCCAGATATTGAAGCATCCTTGCTAGGTCCCCATACATCTATATGAACCAACTCCAAGAGATCTCCATGCATATATCCTTTCTTCAGGAATGGTAACATGTGAGACTTTCCAAATTGACATGCCTACACTTATAAATCATGTGTTGTTTTGACAAGTAAGGGAGTCCAAGTACACTTTGATCCACATATTGAAGCATCCTTGCTAGGTTCCCATACATCTGTATGAACCAACTCCAAGAGATCTCCATGCATATATCCTTTCTTCATGAATGGTAACCTGTGAGACTTTCCAAATTGACATGCACTACACTTATAAATCATGTGTTGTTTTGACAAGTTAGGGAGTCCAAGTACACTTCGGTATCTACATATTGATTTAGTTATCTTTCACCAATATGTGCTAACCTCTTGTGCCATACTTCCAATTTTGTGAGTGACTGACTACCATAATTAAAGAGAGCAATGTTTCTAGTGTCTTGTAATTCAATTGTGAACAATCTACTTGTCTTTTCACCTTTTTCAATTCTCCTA
>CM035414.1:35811823-35836823 GCA_020310875.1 Ceratopteris richardii | reverse complement strand
TATGTATGTATGTATGTATGTATGTATGTATGTATGTATGAATGTATGTATGTAAGTATGTATGTATGTATGTATGTATGTATGTATGTATGTATGTATTTATGTATTTATGTATGTATGTATGTATGTATGTATGTATGTATGTATGTATGTATGTATGTATGTATGTATGTATGTATGTATGTATGTATGTATGTATGTATGTATGTATGTATGTATATATATATATATATATATATATATATATATATATATATATATATATATATATATATATATATATGTATGTATGTATATGTGTGTGTGTATACATACATACATAACAGCGAGTCGTAACAAACGAGAACTATGTCATAAAAAGAGAACACCCTCTTGAAAAATCAAGCAAATGGCAGCTTATGTTTGAGATTCCTTTATAGCAGTATACATATATTACAAAAATGAAGTGAAAACATGTGATTTTTTGACATTTTTTGTCATTTTCTCATAAAAAAAGAGCTCAAAATGTAGTCAAAATTTCACTAGATAAGACATTGACATGTCCAAAATCTATATGATAAGACATTGATATGTCCAAAATCTATATGATAAGACAATGAAATGTCTAAAATCTAAATAAAGAATGTAAAACTGAATAATTCTTATACAAAAATGACATTTAAGACATATTTTCAATGGGTGGATATCTGATTGTTATTCAAAATTGCTACAAAACATGGTTTCATTAACCAAACTACTTCGAAGCATTTACATAAGCACTAAAAATGTTAGAGAGTTTCAATGCAACTCACAACTATGTCGATCTATGTCTACACCCTCATCATCTGATGCACTTGATTCAATCTCATACTGCTCTCTTCTTCTTCTTCTATATCCACAAGAGCTCTATCTTCATCCACGCACATACCAAATTCTGCAGGATCATGCACAAATCTTCTTGTTTGCCTATGATTTCCTGTACCACATACATCTGGAAGCTTTTGTTTTATCATATTGATGGTTGCTTTCCTCAAGTGACCTATTTTTGTCAAGGAAAAATCATAAACAAGAATATCTACATCATCCATTTTAAGAGTGGATGTGCTTTGAATATTCTTTTTCTTTTTTGAACCTGTTTGTTTAGTGTCACACACTATTTCTAAGTTATATTTACCTGTGAATGCATTACTACTTTTAGTGTAATACCAATGCACCATCAAAGCCTCTATTCTTCTCTGATCAATATCTTTAGTTATCTCTAAAACCTTTGCAATCCAAAATGGTCTGGTAGCCTCATCATCATCAGCAAGTACTGCAATAAGTGTTTCAACATTTATCTCTATTAAATTTCCTTGCCATCTTGCTTCTGCCTGTTTTGTCATCCTTGGGCCTACATAAATATTTCTTTCTGGTGGATGTATAAAACTTTGAAGTGCATCTGCATTACATGCTTGGGCCACATTTACGGATCTTTGTGTACAAAAATCCCATGTGAATGGAACATCAATTGGCCAATGACCTGCAATTGTATACTGTATAATCCCTTCTTGATGATTGAAAAAGTCCTCCCACCAAGATACATCTTGATCTCCAGCATATTTTTTTGTACGCTCAATATGTATCTTCTTTTCAATGAGTGCATGCATCCAACTTTTACTTTGATCAACCACATTTCCACATCTTTCTGTATTGTTTTTATCTCCATATGGTGATTGTTCTGCACCATACACTGTAGACAAATTAGCCACCTGCAATAAGAATCTGCATCCCTCTTTAGGCTCCCACCCAGGAGAAGATGAATACTACTTTGCAAATAAAAGGGTTATTTCATCAACCCTCCTCATCAAGAATACATGGTTGAAACTAATATTGTGCAATGGAGCCAAAACCTTAGCACTGTTATCAAGGCCCATTGAGCAAAAGTGCTTGAAGTTATAAATCTGTGTGAGGTGTTGAACTTCTAGTTTTGGAGTATATGCTTCTGAAATCAGCTCAGATAAAATCGAAAGAGTAAAAGCATTGTTACGTGCCAACTTCTTAGAGAAAGTATTGAACATTTGATCAATGTGATCATGAGTGTGGCCAACCAGAAGGAAATTTACCTTAACCTTCTGAAATACTTGTTTTTCAACAAGCATGCTTAAATATCCAAAGAGTGAAGAATTTTTATTCTCTCTTGCAGTATTATCAAGTCGGAAATATAGAGTTGGTGGCAAAAGACCCTTCCATGATAGCAAAACCTGATGAATGACAGTAACTGTAAGGTTTGGATCATTATGCATATTCGGATATGTGAAGAAAACCTTGGACATTACAGTTCCATCGTATACCAAAGCACCAACCAAATGCATTTGCACAAGGACTTCATCTCCAATGTCTTTAGGGATGCGATAAAAATGTGGCAAACAAGTTTTTTTTTTATCCATACCATCGATCAACAAACACATATAACGCTCCAGATTTTTGAGTGCTTTACTTCGATGATGAATTGCTTTCTTTCTCTCTAAAGCTTGACTCTCACGATGGTTGTTAAGAATGTTTTTAAAATTATCCTTTTCTTGTGGTGTTGTAGCCCTCTTTTCCATGTTTTTCAAAGTGGCGCAAACTGAACATTCACCCATTCTAACTTTACGAGGAATAGACACATTGTTAAACTCTTGCTTCCATAGTCGAGTAAAGTGACAATACAACACATACTTCTCATTTCTATTTTCCATGTCTTCTCTATATATTTGAAATACCTCTCGACGAGTAAAGTTATCTGACAAGTGCAACCTTCCAGTTGTAGGCATAACCTCACAATGCAAGCTAAAATAGTTCATCATCCAATTCATTGCATGACGTCCAACAAATCCTTTGGTCCCAACATGGAACATATCCAAAATGAGATCCCCATTCATAAGCCCCTGTTGAACCCTATATATTCTAAAATTTCCCACACCCATTGCAATTTTAAATGTAGCCCTACAACATCGCATCCCTTGACTAAAGAAATATTCAAAAGCAACACGTGTTACTGACATGTTATCCTCAATCATTTGCATGTGAGAAACAAGGTATATATCCTGTTGTTCACTATCTAAATGGAGGAATTTCTCTCTTAGGTGCTTTAGTTTCTTCATTCCTAAATTGTACAAACATTTCAAACCACAACAATGCTTCACAATAGTCTTTTTTGACTTACTTCACGAGGCCTTCTTTTAAAACATAGATTGAGGTTGCTTTAGTTGAGCGGCATTGCACTGTGAATTGGATAACTTAAATGACTCAACAGAAAACATAGAATGATCATCACCCCGTTCTAAACCATAGGGATCATCACTTATGAGGAAAGGGTCAACTGAGAACAATGAATCCGAAACTGTATCAATATGAGCAGAGGAAGCTGAATCCCAAGCATCCATTGAAAAAGGTTGACCTCATCTTCACTCAGTTCAAAGAAGACTGAAGATGAATTACCTTTTTAAATAAGTAGAAGTCCGAGATCAAGTGAAGATGTCACATCAAATGTCACATCAAGTAGATATGAAATCAAAAGGTCATTGAAGTACATTAAAGTGCATTAAACATCAAATTACATTAAAGCACTTAAAGCCTAAAATTAAAGTACTTAATTACTCAGATATACACTAATAAGGGAACCAAAGATTTGATTCACTTTTGAAAGATGAGATACACAGTTGATTTCAAACTAGATATGAGTCATGTTTTAGCATTATGAGTGAATCAAAATATATCCAAGTTGAGTTCCAATTGGATTAGATATTAAAATTGTTTGGAGTAGTGCCATTGAAGACTTTACAAGAAGAAATTTTACCTTTGGTTAAGATTTCAAGGATTAGGTTTTATTGTGGTCTTGTCTAGATCTCAAAGAGGTATATGGAAGTATATTAGAAAGAATTATGTGTAAAAGAGGTACACAGAAAAGTATATGTAAGAATTATGTGTAAAAGCTATATACATGGCAAACGGCTTGTTACAAAAGATTTTCAAATGAATTTTGAATCTAAGATTTACGTTAACGTTGGATGCTATAAGATAACTTCATTTGATTTTCCCTTTTCTCCAAAGACAATGAGTGACGTTTGAAATTACCAACCTATTTTGTTGAAATTACCCACCTATTTTGTTGTTCAAGACGTTTGAACCCCGAAGTTCTTTGTTAAACGTTTATTCATACATTGATTTTCCTCTTCAACAACGTGTTACAAGATAAATGTGAATATGAACTGAAGTGAAAAGGATAAAACTATAAAGATGTCATTAATCTCCCATATTCAACAAAACTTAGACTTGATTTTTCCCCAAGCAGTAGATTCTAAGAAACAATTTATACATGAGATTAGCCTTCCTCATGTACATACCATACTCTTGCCATTGCAGTGTAAATTTCATGCAAATGTATATAAATAGTTGCAAGGTTCTATAAATATTTCACTAAACTAGAGGTGAAACAACCTATTTGTGTGAGTGGTATTTCCTGGTTAGATAAGTTGATAGATCTAGTTAGCAACTGGATTCATTGAGTTAGATCTAGTTAGTCTCTCGTTCAGGTTACCCAATTGCCTATAAATAGCAGAGGAGGAGATCATTCTCATTTCCAAAATCTGCAAGCAAGAGAGAGCAACAGAGCACAGATAGCAATGGAGCACAGAGCTCAGCAAACCAACAAGGCAACTCTCATGGAGAAGAAGAATGTTGGCAAGAGTACCAAGAGGTAGACAAAATCATACCACAAAAAAAGATTCCTAAAAGATTCCTTTTGTATGTTTGAGTAAATAGTATGCTTTCTAGGTTTTTTTATTTTTCTTAGCTCATGAAATATAGATCCAATGAGGGTACAACTCGATGCCAGGCATCGACTTAATGGTGTAAGTCGATGCCAGGCATCGACGTTTAGGTGCAAGTCGATGCCACACATCGACTTTGGGGTCCAACTCGATGCTTAGCATCGACTTGCACCCTCAACTCGATGGCTGAAATTAACTTTCACTTAAATTCGATGCCTGGCATCCAATTGCACCATCAAGTCGATGCCTGGCATCGACTTAAACCCTCAAGTCGATGCCTGGCATCGAATGTGGCCTGAAAGTCGATGCCAGGCATCGACTTTAGGGTGCAAAGTCAATGCTAGGCATCGACTTTTAGGTGCAAGTCGATGCCAGGCATCCACTTTGTGTGCAAGTCCATGCCTGGCATCGACTTGGACCCTTGAAAAACACATTAATGTATGAGCTCTTTTTTCCAAGCCCATTCAGGGATGCTGAGTCAAAAAGTGAGAGGCCCTTCAAGAATCTCAAAGTGACAATGAGCTCTGTGGATCAGCAACGTGATAGAGGCATTGGTCACCAAGCAAAACCGAAGAAAAACATTCCATCCTTATCCTTTGAGAAGGCCAGCAATCTGATTGGAATGTCTTCTGGTGGACAGAGTAGCATCAAAATACCTGAGGACGATGCAACTAGGAAGGAAAGGTTGAGGGACGTAGAGGTCTTAAGGACAGATCGTCCACTCTGGGACATGACAAACCTCGAGTGGTGCCTTCAATATGTGGAAGAAAAGAATGCAATCCTACTTGTGTTCGCAGGGGCGTACGGGAGAGGAAAGATCACGACAACACAGGGTTTTCAGTATGGCCTTGTGTTCAAACTGGATTAAGAAGATGATGATTCTGACAACCTCCTTGTCCTGGTAGAGACATCGAAAGGTTTAAGAACTGTAATATGCAAGATGGATTTCTTGTGCCCAGAGGGCTATGTTCCAGAGAGGCTTGTAGAGATATGCAAGGACTCATTGAATCTTATCAAGGACTTGATGCCATGGATCCACGGCAACATCATGCCAACACAACGGAAGATGACAACCCCTATAAAGGCAAGGGGTAAGCAGTGCATGCAGAAAAAGTTCCTAAAGAAAAATAAGAGAATTGCTGATGAGGAGTCTTCTGACTGAAGCTCTAGCTCTAAGGATATAATAGTTGCACCTAGTGGGGAGCTTGCCTTGGGTATTCTTGGTACTGAGCAGAACATGATGAGGGAGGACATAGCTAGAAGAAAAGTAGTGAAGAAGGGGCAGTTGTTCCACGTGCCAATCAATATCATCCATAGGCCACCAATGGATCTAGTCACAGGGAGGAGGCCCCTTGAGATAAGGGAGCCACACAATTTGCACGTGCAGAATCTTAAGAAGAAAATGAAGATAAATCCTCATGCTACTATTGTGCCTTTCCTTGTCATGGTGGATCTGAATGAGTGCAGCTCTGTGGAGGAGTTCAATGAGGGTCTGTTTGAGGATGATACATATTATGTGATTGGTGGTTCACACTCTACAGAGGCGTGCAGACAGCTAGTGAAGGAGCACCCCACCACATTCTTCTTTAGGTATGCAGAGTGCAAAATATATGTTGGTCTTACAACTAAGGAAGACAAGCTTCTTGCTTGGGATCACAACAATGACAATGACTACAGGCAAACAATATCCTCCATAGAGAGAATTCAGTTCTTCCACCATGAATATGAAGATTGTCTCGTGAAGGAGGCTGGAAGAATACATCCCAATCTACGAAAGCAATGCCTTATTGAGGTTGGAATTGCACTGGATGAGAATAGAAAGTTTGATTCTTTGAGAAAATATGATCCATGGTTTCAACTGGCATTCAAAATAGGTGAGATCTGGGATCTGCAGGATACGATTTTCACAATGTGGGAGAACAAGAAGGTCAAGGGACAGAAGCAACGAAAGTCGAGGCCAGACCCACAGGTTGATCTGAAGGGAAAGGGAAGGAAAGTTGACCTTTCAATTGAAGAGGCTCCTGAGGACCTGAAGCTGACACCATGGAGAGCCCTTCAAGGAATCAAAGATGATACATTGATTATATCAACTTTGTCAAGGGTAATCTCCAAGGAGTTAAGCCTGGAGGAGATGGTGACTGAGCTCAATAAGTATGTATGTTATTCTCAGATCCTTTTTCCCTCCTCCCATGTTTCTGGTCTAACCTAGTCTCTTTTTCATTTCTGTGACTGTAGTCATAAAGTATACATGAAGATTCAGGAGGTGATGATGAAGAGGCTGGGTTGCTTTTCTTGGACATAGGTCCAAGCAGACTATCCAACCACATCATCATACAAGGCTTTATCAGAATATTTTATCCTATATCATGATTGGGTAGGTTCTCTTTCACAGAGCATGCGTGGTTTGCTATTAGACTAGATGCCTTGATTCACCTAACCAATTTGATACCAGGCTTTTAGTAGTACTTACTTCTGAATGTCGATGCCTGGCATCGACTTGGTGGCATAAGTCAATGCCTGGCTTCGACTTGGTGCCATAAGTCGATGCTTGGCATCGACCTCGTGGCATAAGTCAATGCCTGGCATCGACTTGGGGGCATAAGTCGATGTCTGGCATCACCCTGGTGGCATAAGTCGATGCCAGGCAAAGAGATTGTCTTTCCACTTTATTCTGTAGAAACCAAAGAAAAGTAAGTCTATAGAGGTAGTAGATGATTGCCCCCTTGCATTCCTGGCTCACATTCAAAGAGCAAGGCATGAGAAATCCAGACTGAAATCCAAGGAGATTGATTTTGATGATGAACCTGATCTAAAATGTTTCTCCAATCCCTTAGACCCCCTTAGGCCTGTATATTACAATGTATTCTGTAGTGATGTAAATGATATTTGTACTGTTGTGCCTAGAAAGCATTTCTCCCTTCTTATAGCAGACATACCCTATGGATTTAGGATGTTGGGATCAGTTAATGATGATGAACCCTTCAAACACCCTCAGATTCGGAAGATGGTCACTGATTTTGCAGAGTTGACTATGTCTCCTCTTTGGAGGATAGTAATTTTCCATAGCAGAGACCAGTCTTTCTCTGTTTCAACTGCTCTGAAGTCAAGATGTCATGCTGTGGAGTGCCTCATGTGGTAAGTAATCTTCTTTCTATCTCCATGGCTTTAATGATGCTCTCTGTCACTTATAGTTCTTGTTGGCAGGGTGAAGACAAACATCAATCACACTCCTTTGCATAGGTTTGTGAGCTCCACTGAATGCATTATAGTTGGCTATTATGATGAAGTAAGCAAAAGGAGAGTCAGGGAGCATTGCAATGAGAATGGGATCTCAAATGTGCTCATGTTCCCAGCCGTTACCAAGAAAGTTCGTCATGTAGCTGGGGACAGGACATTGGTTAACCCCTATCAGAAGCCACAAAAGCTCATAATGAGATTGCTTCAACTATTCTCCAATGATGATGACTGGGTCCTAGACCTTTTTCGGGCACAAGTAATTTCAATTGTAACATTTTTCATTAGCCATGATGTTGATTGGCCTCTAAGTGGTTTTCTTCTGTTTCAGGAACGACTCTGGCTTGCTCCTTAAAGATGTTCAAGCACTACATAACTGTGGAGAAGGATGATGCTCAAGTGAGCTTCATTAGAATGAGAATCAATGGGCTGAATGAATGCCCAGATGAAGACCAAGACGTTGGAAGGAAGCACATTGCAGACATGGAGAGATTCCAACCGGCTTCAAGGGAGCCTCTTCCCCCACTTGTAGATGAACCGGGGGACATGGCTGACCTTGAAGAGCCAATCTTGGAGCAAGAGAGGCAGGAGATGTGTTCTAATGTTCCAGAGGATCCCATTATGCTTGAGCCTGAGGAAAGCTATGATCAGCTTCTATTGAAGATTCATATTATTCTTGTAAAACACATGAAATGTAAAACATCACTTTAATAGAAATATAATGCCAAGTTTTGCTTCCACTTTGTGTTAAGCTTGACTTATCTTGAGCATTTCTCTGATGAATGTGTGGATGTTTCTTAGTATAATTTTGTTGATTATAATCTTCTCTTGGGAATGCTTTTGTGAAATTTATTTCATATGCTATGAATATGGCCCAACATTCAATGAGGATCTTAACTATACAAAGGGGATGATCTTAATTGCCTTGTTGAAATGTTCTGACTTTTGCAACACATGTACTGCAATTTTCTAGTAGCTTTTAATCAGCTATAATCTGTGCTTATTGAGGTTATAGATGTAATGAAGGAGTTTCCCCAATTCTTACTTGTACCTTCAACTCTAATCTCTTGTCAAAGATCATGAAGTGGGATTCTTGATCGTGCTGAACAACTAGTTTTCAAGGCACCAAGTATTTTAACATATCTATCTTGACTACTTGGGATATGGGATCAAACTTCTAGTCAATATTTACAAGCAAGAACAAGTGATGCTTTCTAGATATTGTAAAATGCCCACTTTATTGCTTGATATCATGGTCTTTAGGTAAAAAGGAATAGAGAACATGCCTTTGTTCTCCTTTGTTGTGACTCAGTGTAACATACATACATACATACACACACACACACACACACACACACATATATATATATATATATATATATATATATATATATATATATATATATATATATATATATATATATATATATATATATATACATATAGATGATGACACTGTATGAGAATTTGCAATAAATAGGTCATCAAAGTGCTTTGTAAGACCGAGAAATATAATAGGAGAAGACTTATGCCTCTGAAAGTCATGTTGAAGATGACGATGATGATGATGATGATGATGATGAGAGTGTATGAGAATTTGTAATAAACAGGCCATGAGAGTGTTTTGCAAGATCTACTAATATAATAAGTGCAATATTATTGGGATTTATCTTTTTCATGGTGTAATAACAAATTTTCTTTTAATGGAGGTTCGCAGGCACCTATTCCTTTGGTTTTAACTTTGAAAGTATAACCATAGGGTGGATGGACATAGTAGCTGCAAGATCTCGTACCCCACAAATTAAGGGTTAGAAAAGGTTACAATTGGTTTGAACTGATTAAAGCGATTAGATATCCAGTCCGGAGGTTGAACAGAGAAAGACTGATTTAATATCCGCATTTTCTCACAGTGAACTAAATATAGAGTTCTAAACAAGGTACTTACATGATTCACAAAATTTTGACACTTTTATTCTCTTATGCATGCTCTACGTTTCTCTCATACAACAGTTCTCTTAATGATTCAAGAAGAAGTAGGTGATGGAAATAGGAAGACCCATTGTCCTTTTGCACGAACACCTTTATTTTGTTTTCGTGTGGACCAATATAATGACATCTGTATGCGCTATGCATTTGGCAGCTACACCGCTATGGAGTCGTATAGTCACGTTTCGAATGGAAGCCAATATGTTTGGAAATTTGGGCATCCATCAAAGAATTGAAGCATGTCAGGTTTTCAACAATTGTGTCTCTGCCAGCGCGTCCAATACAATCAAGTCTCAATTACAACCCAATCTGTTTGGGAACTTGGCGACTTATGAACTGATAGCAATAATTTGTCATCTCAATGTGTTTGATAAATTTTCAGGAATTGTCCACGTCCCATAGGGGAGTTGGTTGAGCTTTGGCCTCTTGAGGCAGAGGTCCAGGGTCAAGCCCTAAGCTGGACATGTAATGACTTAGGCCAATCAAACCAGTTGTAATCAAGTCTCTTTGTCTAACCCCTGCTTTGTGAGATATGGGGGATCCCCTGGGTACTATGCCCATTCACTTGTACAGTTGCAATTTCAAAGTTTAAACTCAGGGGAGTAAGCTTCAGCTGAACCTCCATTAAAAAAAAAAAAATCCAGAATTTATCGTCCATCAGATAGCCTTCATCATGTTACAGTTCAGCGTCGTATAAAAATGCGCAAAGCAAAAGGTATGCAGTACAATTTTGTATTGGGGATATTGGATCATATCCTCTACTATAAATGATGTGGTAACGAGCCCGATCGAGAAGCTTTTATTCAATGGACATCCCTCTTCATCTGAATAAGCTGCCCTCTAGTTGCCATGCCTATTTCCTCATCGGTACATGTGAATGCTCTGCATGCAAAGTTTGTGACTGTGACATGGTGAAGATATTGATCCAGAAAACCGAGTCTTATCAACATAGGCGAAGCGAATGATTTATCGAATTAGATAGGTCATCAAAGTGATTCGGAAGATAAGGTAACATGCAGGTAGAAGAGTCAATATGCCTCTGAAAGTCATGTTGATGATGATGACAGTGCAAGAGAGTTTTCAATAAACAGGTCATCAGAGTGTTTTGCAGGTCATGTTGATGATGTTGTTGATGATGATGAACGCGAAAGAAAAATCAATAATCTAATCTCGTGATACACACATGCAGCGAAAACGTGCAAATCAATCTCTACAGGCTGAATTTCATGTGTTCCATCTACAAACGCATTTGTCTATACGATTACGTAGAAGAAGATCTGTTTAAATATGCCGTTGTGTATAACAAAATCGTTTACAGTTCATACGTCAAAGAAGAAAAGCCAATCTACTCAAGCCAACCTACTCAGAATAAGAGATGAGCTGAAAGAAAAAGGGCGTTGCCGACACCGAAGACGATACAGGCTACGATAAAAAATCAGTGGGCCAATGTACACGATGTTGTTGCTACTTCTGAGGTCCATGTCGCCTTCCACTTCCATATAGAAACCTAAACCGACAATATCTCCGATTGAGAAAGTGCTGGGCTACGTTTGGGGGATTGGTGTTCTCATTTTGTGTGTAAAATTCAAGTCAACCATGGAACGTGATTAAGCCATGGATGTAATCATAGTGAAGGGAAGGGAAAATAGCATAGACTCTGAAGATGATATAATAGAGTAGACGCACAAGACTAGATAAAAGAAGAGAAGTTCTCTCTACAAAAAATGTCTCTATATTCACAATGATGGAGTATCAACAACTCTCTACAAAATGAATTCCTAAGCTCTTTATATAGATTTTTGGAAATGAATATGTACCAATGATTTTCTTGTACAAAAGTAGTGAAGAATGCTTAAAGTACTAAAGGAATGGATAATAACTAAAAAGTTGCTTAACAACTTTTTCACAAAAATAATGGATGCTATTTTAAAGCACTATAAGAGTGGTCAACTTTTAATGCCCTTTTAATAAAGATAATGGTTGATATCTAAAGTGCTAAAAGAATGGTTTTAAACTAAAAGCTTTTCCTAAAACAGATGCGCAACAGTCTCCCCCTCAAGCTTTGCTTGAATATTCTAACAATCCAATCAATTGTTTGAATCTTTGTATCTTTGTTCCATCAAGAGCTTTTGTCATCATATCCGCAATTTGATCTTTTGAAGATATAAAAGAAATGTTGATCTCTTTTGAAACTACCTTATCACGAACATAATGGTAATGAACTTCAATATGCTTGGTATCAGGTCGTGTACTTATAGCATATAACAATGATCCAATCAACGATCTATACATGTCTCCATTTTCAAAATGAACACCATCATGTAAACTCAATTTTACATTAGGCTCCAAAGGATTTGCAACTGCTTTACATTCTGACAAACCAAACTTTTGAAGTAAATCACATATGTACTTCCTTTGACTCAACCATATACCATGTTCATCATAGATAACCTCAATTCCCAATGCATCACGTAAAATCACGAGATCTGAAATCTTAAACTCCTTACCAAGTTTCTTCTTAATTTCATCAATCTCATCAATAGCATTTCCTGTAATGATAAGATCATCAACATAAATGAAAATGTACACACATTGATCTGTTACAAACTTAACATATAAAGAAGGATTTGCAACACTTGGTTTGTATCCTTGAGCTTCCAAATAACTTACCAATCGATGATTCCAAGTTCTAGGTGCCTGTTTCAAATCATATAATGTTTTTGTTAGCTTGCAAAAAAAATTTGGATACTTTTTCATCTTTAAATTCTTTTGGTTGCTCCATATAAACCTGTTCTTGTAACTGCCTATTCAAAAATGCATTTTTGACTTCAAGCTGAAATATATTCCAACATTTACTTGCTGCACCATTCAAAATTGTTCGTATAGTTGACATTCTTGTAGCTGGGCTAAATGTCTCTTCATAATCGATTCCATATGTTTGTGCAAAACCTTTTGCAACTAACCTTGCCTTGTACCTACAAATAGAACCATCACTATTTCTTTTAATACGAAATACCCACTTATCTCCAATTACCTTCATCTTATTATCTTGTGGTACAAGATGCCATGTGTTGTTCTCATACAATGCATCTATCTCTTCTTGCATCGCATTTGACTAATTAACATTTGAATTTGCATCTTCAAAACATGTAGGTTCCCGTTCTTCAATAACTTTTGACATAAAAGTTGGATGTGAAACACAATAACTCTCAATATACCTTTGTGTTGGCTTTCTTTCTCTTGAACTTCTCCTAAGTTCATGTTCATGTTTTAATGAATCAGATTTAGAACTTTCATCAATTTCTACATCATTAGTTATCTCAACAAGCTTTGCTTTACCTTTTCCTTTCTCTTTTGATGTAGGTGATAAGTTTTCTTCATTATAACCATTCTCGTCTTCTGAGCTTACTCATGTAGTATCATATAAACCATCCTCAAGTTCTTCTTGCATTTCTTCTTGAGCCTGCAAAATAGGATCTGTATACCAAGACAATAACTCATCAAAGCGTACATCACGGCTAATAATCATTTCCTTACTTATTGGATAATAACACTTATATCCTTTCTGATTATCTGCATAACCCATGAAAATGCATTTTTTTGCTTTTGGCTCTAGTTTAGTTCTTGATGCATATGGAACCATAGCAAAACACACACAACCAAACACGTGCAAGTGATCAATAACAGCTTTCCTATTATACCAAACCTCAAAAGGAGTTACATTATGTGTTGTAGATGTTGGCATAGGATTCATCAAATATACTGTTGTAGTTACTGCTTCAGCCCAAAACTTCAATGGCATATGCTTTTCATTCGGCATTGCTCTTGCTATTTTTGCGATAATCCTATTCCATCTTTTTGCTACTCTGTTTTGCTAAGGAGTATACCTACAAGTGATGTCCCTCTTTATACCTTCATTGCAAAGAAAATCGTTAAACATTCTTGAAAAATATTCACTACCACCATCAGATCTTAACTTTTCAATTACCTTTCCGGTTTGATTTTCGGCCATTGCTTTGAATTTCACAAAGCTATCAAACACATCACTCTGATGCTTAAGAAAATACACAAAAGTCATTCGGCTAAAGTCATCCACAAAAGTAACATAATACTTACTATCTGCAAGTGATGGTTCCTTCGTAGGACCCCAAACATTAGTATGCACCCATTCTAATAAATCCCTGCTTTGCAATTTTAAACTAGAAAAAGGATGCCTTGCTTTCTTACCAAAGTGACAAGCATCACAAAAATGTATCATATTTTGTTTTGAGATATCAGGTAAACCAACAACAATCTTTATTTTTGCCATGTCCTTCAACTTATGTACATTTACATGTCCTATTCCCTTATGCCATAACTCAATTTGAGAGATCTTATTATTACCAACTGAATAATAAGAAACAAAATTAGGAGTTACATCCAACGTAAAAAGTCTTCCTTGGCGTTGACATTTTGCCAAGACTTTATTGTTTTGCTTTGGATTTCAACAAAACATCCAGATTTGTTGAACTGTACTTGATAGCCATACTCCACTATTTGACCAACTGAAATAAGATTTTTACTTATAGATGGCACATGAAGAACATCTTTTAAACTTTTATTGCCTTTTTGGTCAATAAAATTTTATTGCCTTTCATTAGGGAAAAAAGTGAGCCCTACATGGTCCTTGTAAGGATTCCTAATTTTTAGGAATTAAAAGGGTTAATCTAGGGGATTAAGAAGCCATAAAAACCCACTAGTGGTATTCATTAATATAACAATATTTGATATATAATTTTATTTGAATTTGGAAAGCGATTTTCTTTTGGCCTTTCGATGGCTCTATTGAATGATCAAGATTTGTTGGACAAAAAAACTAGAAAGGGATGCTATGATGTGCATGGGAGTATGGAGTAGAGAGAGAAAAACTCATGATTGTTCTTTCAAGCTCTCTGCAACTTTTGTGGCCATTAGATGAAGCGCCATCGGACGACAGTCCGCATTTGGGGCTGAGACAAAGTTCGCAATGATTTTGCACCTTCTGATGAGAGGTTGATCTGATGGTCATCTATGATTTGGGCTGAGCTGAATTTTCGGGAAGATGTGAGCCATCCAATTATCCAATCATCCAAGGGCACCAAAGAAAAGGTGCTTTTGCATCTTCAAAGATGCCTTGACTTTTGCCAGCCAAACGTAGCTGTCGGATCATTGAGGAAATCCAAGGGCTACAATTCATTCTTAACCCGTTCAAAACCATTCACATAACTAAAACCACTAGTTCAAGGACGTTTTCTCCTCTTTGACCACACAAAAACCATGGAAGCCTATGCCTAGCCTCTGTGATTAAGGGACTAGACTGTGTCCACCACCCTTCTCTCATTGTTCCATCCCTAACCACCCCTTAATCCAAAAGGCCCATGCAGGGTTCATTTTTTCCCCTAATGTTTTTGCACCTTTGTTTGATGGTAAAGGTGAAACAGGTGACAATTCAATGCACCAAACACACATCTCCAACTTGTGCTATTTTGTGCATTGAACTGTCACCTGTTTCAACTTTACCATCAAACAAAGGTGCATGTAAATTAGCAAACCAATCAACATTATTGCTCATATGATTACTACTTCCACTGTCAACATACCATACATCATTGTTATGAGTTGCATCTCTATTCACATTCATCATTAGTACATTTTCATGATTTTGTTCCTGAACAAAATTACCCTGTGTATGATTTTGCCTTGCATATCCAACTTGCCCTTGATTATGCCAACAATCATGAGATATATGACCAGCTTTACCACAATCATAACATGTTATACCTGAATTACCTTGATATGCATTACATCCTCTTCCACGGTAGGAATATCTTCCCCTACCACGCATGTTCAAATCTGAGCTACCACCATCATAATTGTTGTTTGTCTCATTTCGACCTCCATGACCTCTGAAAGCTCCTCTTCTACCACCTCTGCGACCACCTTGATTTCCTGCATAAAGTGCATGAGCTAGACTACCTTTCTGCATAGAATATCCACCATTAATGTTAATTTCTTCTATTATCATCAGTGAAACCTACTCATCAAAATCAGGCAACTCCTCTCTCACAAATATAGAAGTTGTAAAATCTTTCTATTTTTCATCTTCTTTTAAACGATTTAAAACAAATGCGACCAAATCTTCATCTTCAACTATGCATGAAATTGAAGCAAGTGCATCGACAATCTGCTTAATTCTTAAAACACAATCATTTACTAACATTGGTACATCCTTCCGTAAATTATTTAATTCATTTTTCAATTGAATTCACCATGCCTTTGTGGTTGTTGAGAAGAGTCGCTCTAACGCTTGCTAAATCTCCTTGCTTGTTCTCAAGTCCTATATGTGTCCTATCATGCTCGACTCAATATTTTGTGACAATACAAAGATTACCTTCTTGTCATGCTCATTCCACCTCTGATATTCCTGGACTTGTTGAGGTGTCGGATTTTGGTCAGGCAAGTCAGGTTGAGGTTCCATACCACTGATAAGACCATGCAAATTCCTACCCATAAGATATGCAGACATGCGAAAATGCTAGGCTTGATAGTTGGTTTTACTCAAATTTTCTATTTGGCTATTTCCGTCGGCCATCTTAAAAGAAGGTAATTCTAAACAAAGGTACTTGCAAATTATCACCTTATTGGTGTTGCAACTTATGCATATACCTCATGTATAGCACCTTTGATGCATCAACGTCTCTCTGATACCAATTTAGAATATAGGAAGTTCAAGAAGTAGCACAAAATGAAAGCATGAAGGGAAGTAGAAAATAGCATAGACTATGAAGTTGATAGAGCAGAGTAGACGCACAAGACTAGATAAAAGAAGAGAAGTTCTCTGTACAAAAAATGTCTTTATATTCAGAATGATGGAGTATCAACAACTCTCTACAGAAATGAATTCCTAAGCTCTTTATATAGAGTTTTGGAAATGAATATGTACCAATGATTTTCTTGTACAAAAGTAGTGAAGAATATTTAAAGTACTAAAGGAATGGATAATAACTAAAAAGTTGCTCAACAACTTTTTCACAAAAATAATGGATGCTATTTTAAAGCACTAAAAGAGTGGTCAACTTTTAATGCCGTAATAAAGATAATGGTTGATATAAAAAATGCTAAAAGAATGGTTTTAAACTAAAATAGCTCTCTATTGGTCATAAAACATGTGCAGGTTTTGAAGACGTTGATGCAGATTCAAGCGGTTCAGAAACGATTCTTAATTATTAAGAGGAACGTCTCATTGCAAATGACGTGTTTCCATGACAAATGAGAAACAAATTCACTGATGATTGAGCTCAAGTGCCATCGTGGGGACTACACACAACATAACCTTCAAGTTTTCAGCCTTTGAGCCGCGAAACTTGAGGTTCTTGAATAGCAAACAACTTGTATTTCAAATTCCAAGTTACTGCACCTTAAGATCATCAAAGCTTCCGGCACTTGCGCATTGAAGCTCTTATATGCCCACGCTTCATTGGAGGCAAGTAGGCTTTTAATTGCTCAATGGGATATATATACTTAATTCGCAAATGGTTTAGGTGACCCTTTAATAAATAATTGAAACTCAAAAACATCCCATTGCTTTGTGGGTTATATGGATTCTACTAGATACTAGGCTCATTCAAATGTAAATAATTAAAAATAAATTCAAGCTTAAACATAGTAATTCAAAAGCTGGGCTTTAAGGGAGTGACTGTCGTGTTGTAGAACCGCACCACTTGCTTATATTAATCTCATGGCGTGCATTTATAATCCATTCAGTGATTTACTTATGCAGTGCATAACATTTTCATTTTCTGTTGACATATAACCATTGCTAGGCCATCGCAAGTAATGTGTTTCATGACTCCATAACGTGTTTCATGATATTTATTTGTTGGGGAACATCATGTAGGCCTCCATGTAGGCAATGACTTCATTCAAAACACTCCTCAAGCATTGCACACTTCTCTCGTACATACGTGCATGCATACATACATATATTTGCGGTTACATACATACATGCGTAATATATATATATATATATATATATCTCACAGTGCTTACATGCATATGTGTATGCATGCATACATATATTCATACGTACGTGCACCATACATACACATACAAACATAGACATATATTTGCATACATATCTTTTCTTATATACTTATTTTTTCATACGTACGTGCACCATACATACACATACAAACATAGACATATATATATGCATACATATCTTTTCTTATATACTTATTTTTAAAAGTTTTTAGAAGAAGTTCAATCCATGAGATTAATCTACTTTTTTAAAAAGAAGTTTGAGATATACTTTCTTGGATTACCTTTAATTAATGTGAAAGTAAAATGAAATGCGACATAACACTCATGAGATCTCAGAATCCTACAAAACAGGGAAAGCCCGACGAAATAACTAATTCCAAATGAGTAGCATAAAGCCATCTTGAATTAAATTCAAAGTAGCCTGGAATCCCACAAAGTAGGGGGCCATCTTGAATTAAATTCAAAGTAGCCCCAGAATTCCACAAAGTAGGGGTTGGATACTTAGCAACTACTAAGATAAAAGGCGCCAAGGCCCATTAAAATAGACATTAGAAAGACACCAACCAAAAACTTAAAGAAAATCTTGAATTAATAACACTACAACAGATTGATGGTATACCGAGGTTTTTACCGAGGAAAATGAACGCGGCTTTATTTGCCGCAACACCGGTGTAAAGGTTGGTGTGCGCGTCGGTAACAAAGTGTCGGTATATGCGTCAGTATATGCGTCGGTATAAGTGTTGGTATATGCGTCGATATACGTGTTGGTAATACCAGCATCCATACTGGCGCCCATACCGAGGCCTCTGCTGCCGCATACCGTCGTCTATACGGTCGCCTGCTGGGTGTACCGATGCTTATTCGGATGACATTACTGGGAGTACCGTCGCGTATACCGACGACCATACCTGCAAATTTTTTTTTGGGCAGAGTGTTTTGTCTTTTGCTACAACAACATTACCATGATGTTGCTTAACAAAAGACAATACACTCTGCCCAAAAAAAACCGAGTACATGTGATGTGTACTCTAATGACAACCAAAATATGATTTCATGAAACAGAGTATTATTGGACACAAAAGAGATGATCAGAATGAAGCATGAACCATGTACAGAAGAAGTTATATATTTCAATAATGAAGCATGTACAAGAGTGTAGCAAACCACTATCATATATGACGCTTTTACAAAATGTGGCAAAGCAATGTATTGCCATATGAAAATCTAATACAAAATATTGGTCTTCCACTGCCATACACATGCAAAGAATGTTCCATATCAACAGTCCTGCAACAAAGAACATTAATGGAATGAGATAAATTCACATGAAAATTACAAACAACAAGTAAAAACCAAGTTTATAAATTAATTACCTCATCGCAAATGCTCCCATGAAACTATCGCACCACATCCCTCCAAGTCCTGCAATAGTGCAGTCAACCCATGACTATATCCGTAAGACTCCTCCGTTCGTGTTGGAGACGACCCATTGCCAGCTCCTGAAACAAATATAAAAAGATTAGAGAAACATACATGAGAAATTTAACACAAATAAATTCAATAAATGAAATGGTACTTACAAACTCATGATGCATCGTGTCATATCCGCCGCTACCCAAATATGACGGTCCAATCGTATCTAAACGTGTGGCTGCGGCATTTCGCTGCTGGCGATATCGATCAGGAGTCTGGTGCTGCTCGTCACAAATCATGTCCCACTCCTTAGCATCTAACCATACAAGCTTTGATAAGCCTTCTCTGAAAGAATCACGAGCCTCAGATCGTTGATGGGACATGACCTCACTTGCGGTGTGCAAAATCCACTCTGAACTGACAATAGACTGTCCATCGGCTGGTGGGAACTCTTGGTAAATCGTCTGTGTGATATAATTCTTCCGATCTTTATCCTGTTCACTCCATTTCAGCATGATGGAGTGTCCAAACTGGATGGAGCAAAGTTGTCGTATGCGTGCACGCATTGCCTTGCCAGCCGCATCCATCATCAGAGCTCCATCTCGGATACTATACACCTTGGAGTCATCATGGTCATGAGCACCCCAAGGTGTACGTGGTGTTCCACGTGGTGTACTACGTGGCGTACTGTGTGGCGTACCTACATCTGAGGTACTCGTCCTAGGAGTAGAAGCGGGCGACACAACGTCCGCCGCACTGCCTCCACAACAACCGCCTCCTCCGCCTCCAGACCTACTTGTAGATCCACTCCTAGAACCTCCTGCTCTAGAGCGTGACCTTGATCCACGAGATGGGCCAGAACCTGTATCGTGTTGAGGTGTCGGACGCACATGTCTACTAGTCGACCCAGTAGGAGATGGCTACAAAGATGGTCGTGGTGTAGTCAGAAAGCTAGGAGACATACCTCCTACGGGAGTAGCACCACCCGCAGGAGTGACACCGACAGGAGTGACACCGGCGGGAGTGACACCGATGGGAGTGAGGCCAGTGGGAGTGAGGCCGACAGGAGTAAGGCCGCCAGGATTGAGGCCGGGAGGAGTGCTACCACGAGCGATCCAATACTGTGATGCAACGCCCATATACGCAGGAGGAACTTGAGAGATGAACTCCAAAAACTGCTCCTCTGTCATGAAATGTGGAGTGACTGGAGGACTGTCTCCCATCGTGCTCTGTAATAAAAGAACTCAAATAATTAGCATGCGATAAGAAAAGTAATATAGAGAATAAAGAAAAAAAACAAAAATTAGTACGTACAAGTGTTTTATTCAAAAGTCCTCTATTCTAGCATCCTCTTGAAGATCCGATGCACCGAGAATATCTATCTCTATATTGATGGCTTCTAAATCGCTTGCTATACTGGTTTCCTCCTGATCATCATCTATTGCTTCGTATTCTCGAACAATGAGCTCTTCTTCAATGACATCTTCTTCTCGAACAATGATCTCTTTCTCCTCGACTATCGAATGAATCTCTGAGTCCACTAGAGATGGACTTTCTTCTACATCTATGTTTTCAAAAATTTTTCTACTACGTGGAGCGACTTGTAAAACAAATAGCCACTCTCGGTCTTTTGAATCTGGTATAAAAACAACTTGCTCATAGTGTTCGAGAAGTACAAATGTATCCCTTTCATCTGTCCATAATCTTGTGGAGTCGACTTGAAGCAAACCGCTCTTATCCCGTCTCAGTGTTGGGTTTCTTCCAGAGGTGACTACTTTGAACCATTTCACATCAAAAACAAAGTAATCAAACTTTCTGAAAGATAGTTTCAAGATGTCTTGAATCACACCACAATAATCTAACTCGCCTTCTAGAGCATTATCATCTCTTGCACTCGCTCTACTTTTTTGCAAAAAATTCACCATCACTCCACTATCAAGGTAGACCTATTTTGATCGATTCGTGCGATTCTAAAGTGTCGTCCATGAGACCATAGTGCACCGTATTTAATATACTCCCAATCACATCCTTTTGCGAGTTCTTCTTCTTCTTCAGAGATATCTTCACCCACTGCCTTTGCTTGTGAAACCGCTGTATCTAGCCATCTGCTTGTTGGAAAAGGTGGGAGAGGTCGAAGATTTTCTGGAAGAGGCAAAAATCGAGTGGAACGATTTCTTCGAAACTGAGCCCTTTCCTTTGCATTGGTTTCCTTGGCAAGTTCATACCTTTCTAACCACTTTTGGTTAGGCTCAGAGTTAACTATGCAAAACTTGATTGCCTTCTCTCTGAAAGCTGCATCCATTTTTCTTTGCAATCCTTTACCTTGTGGTTCATTGCCTATGAGACGAACATCTTCATCATCGCTCCATAAGCGAGGCATTTCGGGATCCGATATACGTAGAAAATCAGTTATGAATACAAGAGATTCTTGTACAAGCCATCCCTCTGCCATGCTACCCTCTGGACGTGCTCTCTGTCAAACAAACCCTTTTAATGTCTTCATAAAGTGCTCTAAGAAGAACATCCATCGACTATGGACAGTTCCTGCTATTGCAACTTCATCTACCACATGAACCAGTAAATGAAGTTGAATAGTGAGAATACTTGTGGGAAAGTATTTCTCTACCATACAAACAACCTCGATAGCATTGAGCTTCGCACTCTCTATGCTATCTGTATTTATCTCCTTAGAAGATATCCACCGTACTAAAGCACTAATTTTATAAATGGTTTTTCGTACATCCTCTGAAAGGGAATGTTTTAGGGCTATAGGGAGCACAAACTGTAAAAACTTGTGCCAATCATGAGACTTGAGTCCTGCATGATCATCGTTTCGTGTGGAAGCAGTCTTTAGACACCTCATGCATCCAGTAGGTGTACGAAACTCTAAAATTGTTTTCTTCACTTGTTGCTCTTGCATCCTACGAAGCACCCAAGGAGCTCTTGGTAACGATACTTTTCCGTTGGGCTTAGTAATTGCCCACAACTCTCGCATACGACCTCGCTCTTCTAAGTCCTCCCTTTGTGCTTTGCTTTCTTTCTTCCTGATCAAAGTTTTCCAAAGAATCTCTCCCACATTCTGAAAAATATGCATCGGCTCTACCAAATGATTGATCACCAATTCACTCCAATAAGGGAGTTCATGAAAAATGAACAACCGTTTCATGCCAGCAACTGGATTTTCTGAATCCCACACTTGTTTCCAATCGCTAGCTTTCATTTGGTGTTGCGCTTGTCAACCAATTTATCCTTCACGTAAAACATGTCCATCAGGCAAATATCTATGATGTCCTTCATAGACAGTTTTACATAGTGCTTTGGAATAGCGTGCTTCGAGTCGTGGTCCGCATAAAGGAAAAGCATGGTAACCCGAAATCGATAAACCTGAACATTCACCATAACCAGGCCAATCATGCATTGTCCACATAAGTATACCTTGCACTCACACATCTCGTCTTCTTATAGGTTGAGACATGTCACGCACAGTAACCCCATCCCATAAAATGTGCAGTTCTTCCACAAGTGGTGCAAGATATACATCCATGTTTTTTACCTTATACTTACCTGGTACAATAAGAGCTGATAATAAATGACCTTTCTTTGTGGCCAACCATGGTGGGATATTATAATTGACCAAACATACAGACCATGTGCTCCATGAAGAACTGCGTAATCCAAATGGATTCACTCCATCCATAGCTAGGCCTAGACGTATGGATCAAGGCTCACTAGCAAACTCTGGTCACTTACTATCTATGTGCTTCCAAGCATCAGAGTCAGCTGGAACTCGCATTACATTATCTGTAGACCTGCTCTTTGTATGCCATGACATTAAATCAGCTATAGATTTGCATCTAAACATGTTCTTAATTCGTGGAATGATAGGAAAGTGGCGAAGAACCTTTGCGGGGATTGCTTCACCTACAACGTCTTCTCTAAATCTATTTGCTCCACACTTTGGACATATGTGGAGATGCTCATACTCATTCCGAAAGAGAATGCAATCATTCGGACAAGCATGAATTTTAGATCCATAAATGGATTGTAGATTGAGCATCGCGAGTGAAGCACGTAGTACAGATATCTTTGCTCCATTGTAAAGTGGTAAACGAGCTAATCTTTGCATGTTTTCATATTCTTCATCAACTTCTGATCGTGGAATTTCTGTTGTGTCCATGAAACTCTCGACACCTTCTTCACCATCATGATCTTTGTCCATCTTATAAAATGCTTCAAGCATCTCTTCCATATGTTCATTCTGTGTAATATTATTAGTGCTTGCTTGTACGTCTAAGTCCCTTTTTGCTCTCTTTTGTCCACGAGAGGTTACCGTTGCAATGTCGTTTGGGTCCATCTGCTCACCTGGGGGACCATGCGAATGATAGCGTAGGTTTTTCAGTCGACTCCTATCAAAGGATCCATACTCTCTAACATGTGCAATACAAATTCGTCGTTTTTGATAAATTTGATACCTGCACTGTGTGCAAGGACATGCCATTCTCTCTTCAGGATCCAAAGAAGCCATCTGCTACAATATGGACATTTTAGAACATTTGTTGTCTTATTAAACCTAAAAATCTAACTCTTAAAGACTTAAATCTGAAATACTAAACCTAAATACTTAAATACCTAAAAAAACTTAAAACCCTAATTTTAAAACCCTAATCTATATAGCTATCCTATTTTATCTATCTATTCGGATTTTTTCTTGATTGATCCTATTTTATATATATATATATATATATATATATATATATATATATATATATATATATATATATATATATATATATATATATATATATATATATATATATATATATATTATTCAGATTTTTTTCCTCTTAATTGAGTTATATGTATGCATCTACATGTATATATGTATTATATGTGTATGTGTATGTGTGTATATATGTTATGTAGGTGTTAAAACCCTAAAACCCTAATCTTAAAGATTTAGACTTAAATCTGAAATACTAAAACCTAAATACTTAACCACCAATAAAAATCTAAACCCCTAATCCTAAAACCCTAAATTCAGATTTTTTTCTTATTTTTCTGTACATTATTTCTTAATATAAATATAATTGATTTATATGTATGTCTAAACCCTAAAACCCTAATCTTAAAGATCTAGACCTAAAATATGTATATTTCTGTATACATGTGTATATACATGTATATATGTATTATATGTGCATGTGTATGTGTGTATATATGCTATGTGAATGTTAAAACCCTAAAACCCTAATCTTAAAGATTTAAATCTAAAATATGTATATTTTTGTATGCATGTGTATCTACATGTATGTATGTATTATATGTATATGTGTGTTTGTGTATATATGTTTTCTAAGTATTAAAACCCTAAAACCCTAATCAGAAAGACTTAGACTTAAATATGAAATACTAAAACCTAAATACTTAAACACCTATAAAAATCTAAACCCCTAATCATATTATATATTTATATTTATTTATATATTCAAACTTTTTTTCTTATTATTCTCTATATATTTTTTAATATAAATATAATT